>JAULBS010148350.1:0-26871 GCA_032355785.1 Symmetromphalus regularis
CTTCCACCCCCCTTTCATAACTTTCAAAACATTTTTGTTCATTGTTGCGCTTCATACCAAAATTGAGCATGTGGTTGGTTTTCGCTCTATTGTCATAAACAAGCAAATGTTGATCTAATAATCAATAGTAGAAAACACTGTTAAATTCTTTAATAATAAAATATTAGATTATTATATAAAATGTGTTTTACCCAATAGTAATGATATAAGAAATTTTTGTTAACATCGAAAATCTTTCATGTATAGGCTAGGTCGCACGGCCTAGTTCATTTTTGGAATATCGGGATGCGATTAGAAAATGTAAACATGGTTTCACCATTCTTCAAATATTAATGTTAATGATAATACAATTTTAATTGTATACAAATATTATTTAAAATGCATGTAGTCAGCTGATTATAATTTGTTTGTGCTATATCTGGTAATAAACTTTATCCTAATCACCTCTGTTAGAAATGGAATGCTCGAAGCGAGTTATCGCTTAAAACCTAATTTTGATATTCGCAGGTGTTTTGTTTGGAATAAACATGAAAACGATGTGCTAAGACAACTACTTACTATCAATTTATGTGGCCATATTTGACATGAACTCATTAAACATATATATAAATGACATTACCAATATTTTTTATTTTCACTCGATTCATGTAAATTATGGGGAAATGAAAGATAAATAATTATGCTCTGTTCACTCACCAGAAATCGGCCATTTTCATGACTAGCTATTGTAACCGGAGATTGTCGAAAACAGTCTTTTGACTTTAGATCATGCTTATAAGACGGGTTGGGTTTTTAAGACTGGTTCACCAAATAGACATCTAACATGCAATATACAGTGTATACTGCTAACAAAATATAAGCAATATTCTATGCAAGAACTCTGAACGTTAATAATAATTTAAATTAAGGATTGAAATTTTTTGTTCAAAGGTGAATTTTCTGTCTTAATTGTTATTGTTATAAATGTATTTAAACCATCTCTTGATTGTTCATTTATTTCATTCTGTGGTAGTCCAGAGGTGTATTTTATTTTTTATTTTTTTTGTGGGAGGGGGTTGGTGGTTGGGAGGGTCGGTGGCACCCCCCTTTATTTTCTGGCTGGCGAGAACACTGTATGTATCATTAACAAAGTACAAAAAAGTTAGAAAACCACACAAAAATCTACTGTACATATAATATAACCATGTATACATATATGTAAGTATGTATTTCATTTTAATTTAACCATCTCTTGAAACAAATTTGTTTTCCTATGTTACAGTATAAGAGTACATTTAATTTATCCATTAACAACATTTATTTATCATTGATATTATAATTAATAACTGAAATATTTCATGCATTTAATTACAGGGCGTATCAATCTTGTTGACTTACAGCCTATTATCAATGTTGACTTGAACCACATTCAGAACAAGGTTGCTGAAATCGTAGGCCAAGACCATGACCTTTGTTTGGTTCTTGGTCAGCTGATCAACAGGTAAGCTTGGCGCAAAATGGTTATTGATTCATACCTTTTTAAGAAAAATGGAAACATTTAATACATTTAATTTTCCCATTTTATATTGGTTACCATTCTAATGATAAAATCCATACATATATTTCAATCAATCCATCCATCCAAATGATCATTTGGGCAACTTAACAACGTACCAATCAGTGGTAGAGTTTCATGTGAATATAACAGTGCTAAAACAAATGTTTTTTTTTAAATACGAATATCATGAAATTAATACATCATAAAATTAATGTATCATGATATGGGTACCATAGAATGCATAATTTTATTGACGCAGGTTGATTGGCACTAGTGGTTAAAATTAACATTATAAAAATTAATTTATTGATTTACTATATATATATGTATAAATAAATTACCATATAGTTTAATAATAGTAGAGTTTCTGTTAATTCTATGTTGGTGTTAGCATATTTTATGGTTTATATGTTTTAGGTCTTACCAAGATCGTCTGGCAGAAGAAGTGAATGACAGACTGCAGGAGAAAGGCCATGTGACAATTGCAGAACTGACCAAGTTGTATGACTTACCAGCAGATTTTCTTTCAGAGGTAATACCATAAACTTGTCTCTAATCTGCAACACATGACTATCTTTATGAAATTGATATGAAGACCTATTGCACATTTTATACATAAGTAATTAGTCTAATTGTTACTGACACAAGTGTTTTAAATACTAAAACAAAGAAAGATATGATTTTAGATAATAACTAATTAATGATATTCGAGGGAAAAAAATTCTAATTATTTAAAGCAATCCAAAAATGTTAATTATTTCCCCTTAATTATTTACTAGCCAAATCCGTTGTTGAATGTAGAGCACTTAATTTAGATATGTTGAAATATGAAGGACCTTTTTGTTTTATATTTTGCAGATTGTTTTCACAATAGCTAAATAAAACAAACTTTACTATATAGTTAATGTATTTGAGACTGATTTTATTTATATTTTGGTGTTTGATTTCAGGTGATCAACTACCGACTTGGTACAATCATAAAGGGTCAGATAGACAGTTTTGATACAGATGTGGTGTTTACAGAAGCTTTTGTAGCTCGAATGAAGGCTGTTATTCGTGGAGCCTTTAGTGCAGTCACAAGGTAAGGAAGAACCATTTATGACAATTGCTGTTCAATATCCACGATAGCCAATATTTATTTTATGTGCTGGGGGTGTCATTAAACAATCATACAATTCAATAAATAGTTTATTAACTGTTGTTAATTAAATGTTCCTTTGATTGTGTTTGAAAATAATCGCAGAAAAAAAACAACTAAAAAATAAAGTTAAATTGCTCAGCCTAACATGTAATCCTTAGTCTTATCTATGTTCAACACATTTTTTATGAATATCCTTTGAAACTGAACTCATATATTTTCAGATATATCCTGGAGTCATAATTATCAAATGTTTGACATCTAATAGCCAATGATTAATAACTCAATGTGCTCTAGTGGTGTCGGTAAAGAAAAGAAGAATATAAATAACGCATATTTCCATGTTGATAATAATGAATTATTAAAATATTAAAACATAATTATCTTTTTATAGGCCTACAGCTGTTCAAGGGATAATGCATCAACACGGATGTCAAGAAAGACTATTCTTTTGTAAGTTAATAGCTTGGTGATTTTAACATTTCTTCAGTAAAATACCATATTTTGGTTTAAATTATTAATTTAAAACCAGATGATGGTTAATAAGGCAATTAATTCTGTATAATTTTGGTTTAAAGGGTTTTCTTTTACTTTGTTGTCAGCTATTTTGGAAGAACTTATCAACACTGGAAGATTGGCTGGCAACATTTCTGGTGGACGACAAGAAAAAGCATCATACTTACCAGAAATCTACACAAAGTCTCAGAATGAATGGGTTGATGCGTTCTACAAGCAGAATGGATATCTAGGTATGACTTGATTTTAACAGGAAGCAGAACATAGCTCAGAGGTAGAGTAGTTGACCTATTGGGCTATTTTTCATTCTAGTATGTAGTCCACAACTTATGTTACAATCATACATCATATTATTATTTGTTCTTTTATATGACTTAGTAATGTATTATATTTCTTTTTAATACCTTTAAAAATTATTTGTTTCTTTTACTAGAATATGATTCCTTGACTCGCCTGGGAATTCCTGACTGTAAAAACTATATCAAGAAACGTTTCAAGGATGAACATTTGGTTTATCTTAGCACATGCTGTTGTGGCAGAGCAATACAGGATCAGATAGAATCTAGTGTCGATGAGGCTTTAGCCTCAGGAACGTGGGTGGACATAATGGTAAGTAGCATACATTACACATATATTAAACCTATAGAATTCCCATTCTTCTTTCTTATTTAGAATTAAATGTGTACATGTCTAAATTTATCTAACTTTAGTAGAGTAGTAAGTTATTCTAATACAACTTGCTTATAACCTTATTTTTCATTGGATACATTTCGTGGTCTAATGCATGGTAGATGTCCGCTGTCGATGCCAACGTAGCCTCCAACTGAAAAAATGCCCCGCCTCCTTCCCCTAATATGTGAACTTTTGCTGCCAATTAGCCTCATATGTGTATTTCGTCAAGTTTTATAATTAACGAATGTAATTTGTATCGTAACTGACAACTTGAAGACAAAATCAGCTAAAATGAAATCTGCAATTTTTATAACTTTTAAATGTATTTGGACAGTTAAACAAAAAATACAAAATCAAATAAACGGATCATTGAAAATTATTCCCGTGATCGATAACTTTACCGATTTTGGTAATTTTAAAATGGATTGAACAAGCAAGAATGATATTTTTCATCATTATTGGACTTATTTCAGTCCAATGTAACTAATTTATTTTTCGATTTCATCCTTCGAAATTTGGCTTTCGGAGAAACAAACAGAAATCAAGAAAACAATGCTGTCATTTGCAGGTCTATGCAAGACTATCTGTTTGTTATTGTTTTCAGTTTTAATGTTGGATATTTTTCAAAGTACCTTTAAGTGATACAATGTTTTGTTTTTTAACTTACTCGCAAAAAAGAATCGAGTAGTTCTGCTTCACATTTTATGCTGAAATTCATAATGTCGGTCGGCTGCGTTATAGTAAGAACTCTTGAAATGTATGAATGTGAGGCTCACAGACACAACTAATTATACACACCATATTTCCAAAGAAGTTATATCGGCATAAATAAAATCCCATATAACGTGCAATTCCATTTGTTTGACAATCCAACAACATTACAATCTGTACGACCAAATGTAATGGCCGAGTCCAAATGTGTGACATCAATATTTTCGCGGCAACTATTAATGATTACATCATATACTGAACTTACGTCGATGCTTTCCATTAGCTAATGTATGTAGAGAGAATAGAGTGTTTGCTTTGTCATTTTGTTGATGAAAATAATTTATTTTCTACAAAAATTAACCAATTAAACAATATTAAGTGAATTTTAGAAAATTGTTGTATTAGAATGGGGATTTAAGCACTCGACTTCATCTTGTCCCAAAATCCAAATTTTGTGGTAATATATAGTTAACCACGAAACACAGTGTACATGTAGTTATCCCCTAATTAACATTTTTTCTATTAGGCACATAGGTAGGGAAGAACTCAAGGCCTATGAATGAATTTAAAGAAATTATTAAAATAAAACAAATCTACCTTTCATGTGTACTAATTTGTAGAGGTGCAATGATATACAAGTATATTGCAATACCTGCTGAGCGCAATACATACCGCAATATGGTTTCGTGTATCGCAATGTATCTACCTAATGAGTCTCCATCGATTCTTATAAAACCTATGACTATGACAGTAAGTTATAAAAATAAAAGTTAAACTTAATTAAAACATATAAATCTACTCTGTTTATATATTCTCTTTTTTTCATCAGAAATTGGTACAGATTTGCCTGTCTGAAATATGTTAGTATGATAGTATCAAACTGTATTACAATATGTATTGCAATATGGGTTTGGTGTATTGCAATATATTGCAATACAGTTTTGGCTGTATCGTTGCAGCTCTATTAACTTGGAGGGGTGGGATGGGTATATCTGAAAATTAATGCCATCTATATGAATAGGAAAATGTTGACAATTGTGATTGACAGTTAAATTGTAAAGCTGTTTTATTTGCAGAGTGTTTTGCCATCTATATTTAGCCTTAAGGATGCGAACCAGCTTTTGACAACATACTTGAAAACTCGTCAAGGAGCAATGCTCTGCTGTGATTCCATTGTAGCCAGTGAGTCAATTATTCAAGAATGCAGCAAACCATTTGTACCTCTTATGCAGTCTAAAGCTGAAAAAGTAAGCTGTTTGATATCATTTTTTTTTTCATTTATATAATTTTTTATTTTTTTTTATTCCACCAGGACTGAACGACAGGCAAAGCTTATATTGACGTCGTTCTCACATATTTATGTTTGCAATATTTATGTATATTTCAACAGGAAAATATAATGCAATAACAATAAATAAAAAGAGAAAATAAAAACTGGTGTCTTGTGTACAAACTTCTGTTCTTTATTGCCTATATCGTTCATAGTCAAGGAAATGTATTGTACCATACAAGACCAATGCAATAAAGTTTTGACATGCTATCTTCATGGAATGGGCCAAATAGAAATTTGTCTGTTCTTGTTATTGTTTAGGATGCAATGTCCAACCCAGTGTTCATGGATGCTGGAAAGAAAGGTTCGAGTACTAAGCTAGCTGGTCTTGATGATGGAAGCTCAGCACGTGAAGACAAAAAAGACCAACGCAGAAAGAAAGCTGCAAGTAAGAACACTAAAATAACTCATTGAGATAATACATTTAACTGTACTAATGTAAATTATTTAAATTATACATTTTCATTTTGTGCTTCCAAATTATGACTGTTTATTAATGTAAAGTTAGTACAAAATATTGTTTGAAATTTTGTGAGATAATTTGCTATATTTCTGAACCTTGTATTTAATAATCAGATTTTATCTTTTACTAATGCTAATCATGGTTATTGAATTCCTTCTTGTCTACACTAATTATATTTGAACTAAAGCTGCATTGTTATTAATATATGTGTATGAATATATCATATACTAGGCTATAATTAAGTTGGTAATTTGTTGTGTTAATTGTTCACCAAATAATCATCTTTCTTTACAGCTAGCACCAAGAGTGGTGGTGGAACACAAGGCAGAGAAATCAAAACAAAATCCACCAAAAAGAAGTCGAGGAACAAGGATGTAGATGATGACTCTGACGATGACCATACGTCTCAGTCACAGAGCAAACAAGAAATGGCCTTCATGAATATTGATGAGATCGAGGATGTACTCCGCAAACAGGATCATCTTACAGAATGTCCTGAAGAACTAGTCAGTGAAATTGCAGCTCGGTTGTGTAGGCAGGTTTACTTTGAATTTTACGTGTATAAAACGAAACTTCAGATTGTTTTAAATTCACAGTATTCACATACACTAAGCAAGCTGATACTGCAGTTCATAAGAACATACTGGAAATGACTTGCTTTTGAACACATTGACCAAAACTAAAATTAAACTTTAAAAGACCAACAAAAACAACATAGTTACATAATACATTCTTGATAATAAACACAAAAACAATTAGTATAAAGAAACCCACAAAACCCTGCAACTATGTGTTATTACTAAATATAAATTTTCCATGCATACATGGTACACACTGTTTAAACTAGCAGATTAAACTGAAATCTTTTTTTGTATTTGGTTATAAATCAGTATGGAACTTTAAATTCAATCAGGTTTTGGCAGTGTTCTGAATTGGATTGGACAGATACTGACATCACCTGATTTCAACATACTAGTAGTAGGTGCAAATCACGACATGTTTTTTTAGAGAAAAAAAAATAGTAACCTATCCATTACATCAGATAACTCACTAGTTAAA
Organism: Symmetromphalus regularis; assembly: GCA_032355785.1. Lineage (NCBI taxonomy): Eukaryota > Metazoa > Mollusca > Gastropoda > Neomphalida > Neomphalidae > Symmetromphalus > Symmetromphalus regularis. The sequence continues at coordinate 7,427 of JAULBS010148350.1, forward strand.
TTTGTGGTGACACCAATGTTTGTAATTTGTTTATTTTCAGACCACTGTCAAACCAATACCAGGAAATAGCCAAGTCAATATTCTTGCAGTCAGCTGGTGCAGCTTCTGGTTCTGACCGAAAGAAAACCCACGGAGATCTTCAAGAAAAACTAAATGGGCTGTGGTCAAATGTTAAACTGTTTGAAAAAGGATTAAAATTGTTTCCAGGTATGTAATATTAATCCTTATTGTGTTTGATTACTTAGATATTAATTGATTACCATACTCGGTAATTTAATGAATAAGGGACCAGTTGGCTATCCCTGGTTTGCAGTAAGATAAAATAAGGGACTATTTTGGAAATTATAAAATAAGAGAGGTGATAGGCACTACTGACTCAAAGAGCCCATAATTGTATTTCTTAATTTAAATGTACTTTGATAGAGTTATAGAAATAGAGATTTAATGGCAACCCATTTAGTAGAGTAGTAACAAAATTACCCACAAGTTGCTGATCTATGATTAAGAAAAACCCAAAGATCTGTGATGTTTATTGTGTAAGAGCTCACTTCATTTGATTGTTTGTGTACTATTTTTTTTACAGGTGATGTACATTCCCAGTTTGTGCGACACTTATTAAAAACCCTGTGTACAGATATTTCAAACATGGTTATCAACTTCTTTGCTACAGATAACATGATGTCTGTATCGGAAGAATTACAAATTACTCCAGAGGTATGTGTAAAGTGAAATTAAATGTAACTAACATCCATTTTATGAAAGATATTGTTTATAGCAGATATATTCCATTTATTTTGTAAGCATTCCATTTCCCATAGTCAGGAGAGCACAGACCTTGACCTTTGATTAACCAGTTGTGGGGCATTGGTTGGGAGAGGAAAAAATATCAATCAGAGAATGAGTCCACCAAGGAGGTGCAGTCCTATGATCGAAACACCAAGGGTGAACCCTCTTACAATTGAACAAGATTCTGCCTCATTCACTAGTGATACCCAGTTTTTGAATGTTTTCAACACTTATGGCGATTTACTGAACTGACAAACTGCACAATAAATAGGGTTTTTAACAAATGTTGAGTGGTATACATTAGGGCAAGAAGGAAGTGGCATTTTGAAAGCAGTAATACTGTGGGGAAATGGCTCACTTTTAAAATGCAAAATGCACGGCTATGTTTTAAAATCTTTTTTCATTATCTTATAACAATGCTTTAACGGTTAAACGTTAAGACAGAAATATGAACAAAGAACATTTTAGTAAATTGATTTATCAAATTAATAGTTCTTGGTGTTTAGATGTAATATAATAAATAATGATTTATAATATAATATGAACATTTTAATAAATAGATTTTTCAGATTAATAATTCTTGGTGGTAGTGTTTAATATAATAAATGATATAATGAATTTTACAATAGAATATACTTTGTTATAGGCAAGACTAAAGATTATCAGCAAACTTCCCACTGACATCCAAGGACCACTGACAAAACTACATCAATCTCTGAATGGCAAGGTGAGTGGAGATATTTTGTGTTAACAACCACCATAAGACATGAAATAACACATTTGGATGGTAACTTATAGACATTCACAACTGAAGTGTTATCATCCACAACTCATTATTAATTTTTTAAAAGAAACAAATTTTTGTTAGAATACTATTTTCCATCTATTTTCAACTGATTATTGTGTATTAATATTATACATGTATTTTCATTATATTTTATATAGTTTAATATATTAAATCAGTTATTTTCACAGTTTTTTTAATAAACGATTTAAGGACACTGAAGGATGATAAAGTTAATTTTATTTATTTTTGTATTATATATTTTTCAGTCTTTAGATGGGTTCTTTTCTAGTTTAGAGTATCTGTGTGGGCCAGAGCAGCTTGGTATTATGTTGAAGAAGTTGGATAAGAAAAAGGAAAGGTAATTCTTCTAAACACAGATTATCTTTCATTTACAGATCAGAATGTTATTGGGGTCATATTTCCTGTTATTGTTTATCAAGCACCAACATTTCTTCTGTTAACATCATAGGCATATCTGTCAACTATCATATCAGAAACAAAAGCTGCTTATATGTCCCTTATTATTACTGGGATTAACACTGCTGATTATAGCCATATCCACATCTATGAGAAACAAAAAGGTGTGGTCAAATTATTTTTAAAGTAGTTTGAATTTGGATTGCATATATTCAATTAAGAGTCAATTTAGTGCAGTGGTTCCGGTCCCAATGGGGCTGTGGTTAAGCTGATTTACTTATGGCTGGTAGGTACTGAGAGGAATGGGATTTCTTTCTTGATACCTGCTCCTACCCAGAGTTTGTGCTCTGCTTGGTTTAGTAGGTAGGAGTATATCACATGTACCAACCACTGGTCCACAAATTATTTATCAAAGGCCGTGGTATGTGTTTTCCTGTCTGTGGGAAACTGCATATAAAATATCAGAAAGAGTATTTTATGTGGCATTAGTGGGTTTACTCTGAAGACCATGACACCTATAGCTGCTGAATAAACAATGTGGTTGAGTGTCATTAACAACCAATCATTTTCATTGTCTTAATCATATCAAATTAGTTTTGCTATTTGTATTTGCTGCAATGCATGTTGGACTAACAAAATAGTGGCCAGTTACAGAATTAAACCAAATTGCCTGTCCACATTTCTATGATTTTCTCTCATATAGCTTTTAATTTGTTTATATTTGTTTGTAACACTGTAGTATTTCTAGTACCCATCAATTATTTTGTTTTTGTTTCAGACAAATAGTTTTTGCTCACCGGCAAACACTGGCTGAGCAGCTGAGACAGGAGATTGAACCGGCCATGACCCTTCACTTGGCATCAGTGATTCTGTTCCAGACCTTTACAAAGAACATGATCCATGTCCCAGGTCGTCTTGTGCCACATGTTATCCAATTTCTTGCCGAATATATAGAAACAGATATGCACAAAATGCTTGTCAATTTACAAGGTATTTAAAACAATTTTTTTATTATGATGTAGATTGAAGCTGCTTTCGTGTGCATCTGATGTACAGCATTGGTAAATTTCCACAAACTTATTCAAACACGGGATAAGTGTAGTTTTTAACATGCATACAGATACCATAACATTGTCTTCACTTTTCCTCATTTTTTAATCATAATTCACAAACCTATTTTTTTAAGTCATGTTTAAGAGGTTTTATAACAACCAGCTGAAGTTTATATAGGTTTTTTAGTAACTGAACTGGTCTAATGTAAATTAAAATAAAATCCATTCAGTGATTAGGCTTGCCTCTGGGTCATATTAATTAATTAGCCTCCCATGCTTGGTCGTTCAGAAAACATTTAATTAGTAGCTCATGTAAATTCCATTTTTTATATACAATGCTAACATGAAATATTTAAAATATTTTAGAACTTGTGGTCAAGCATGCAAAACTGGTAGCAGATTCCACTGAAGAAAAACCCATGACAGAGAACATTGCCGCTGTTGAAGCCATCATGAAAGAACAACTCCCTAATGTGAAGGAATTTGCCCTGACTGCCAAGAAAAACAATGTTGTACAAGATGAAGTGAAGGATGATGCTTGATTAAAGATTCTCTAAGGACCGTTTTTTATCAACTGTTAAACCTTGATTCATTGTACATCTTATTCTTTTAATACGTATAAACTCTGAATTATTAATCAAGGTTGAAAATTGGGCCTACATGCGATGACATCTTTATGAAATGTGTGAATAACCACTTCCTGGTTGTTTTCAAATGGGTGGTGATGGTGTGAGATAAAGAGAAAATATTGTTTAATACAACCACACAGGCTAATCTTTCCAATTAGAACCAAGGGGGTTTTATATGAACATATTATTATTAAATATAAGTAATGGATAAATGTTTGTCAAAATGTCTTCCCAAAAGCTGTTCAGCAAATATGTAATCAGTTTCATATGACACAGGAATCCTGTGTTTTTGACGCAATATTTTCCTAAGATACTCCTAAATAAAATACGTGCATCATGGTTTACGCTAAATATTTTCAACATCAATCGATATATTTTTTTTAATTACACAAAAACCTGTTATTAATAAGAAAAAACAATGGATATGCATGTATTAGTATTATAAAGATATACAAGTGGATAATAGACATAATGTATGCATGTAATATAAACAAAACAGTTATTCAGATATTAATTGTGATTGAAAAAATATGCTAGACTTCCATTTTTGAATGCTTGACTCCCAAAATAAAACCCTGCGAGTCATGATGACTCCCATTTTCCAGATGCTAGGTAGGAACCCTGTGTAATGCTTTTCTAAATTTTAAATAAAATATTAAGAGGTTTAAAAGTTTTTGATATTACATATTTTATCAAGTGTTTAATCATACACTGGTCTTGAATTATGAGTCATAGTAATGTCAATCAGAATGGAGTAGCTGAGGTTGAAAAAATTGCAAAATGGTTCACTAGATAAGCAAGCATGAAACTTTTGTAAAAGGATGTGTACAGATTATAAATCAAGGAATAAAAAAAAAAGTTTTTTTTTACCTGAGAAACTCATCTGCAGTGTTTAGCAAAAGATTAGTTGCCTTGACTGCTGTATATATTATTATTGTAATCATGGTCAGAGAAAAAGATGAACTATTTCATTTGTGTAAATACTTCAGATTTTTGTATCTTTAAAATTATTTATTTATGTTATAAATATAGTCTTTGGAAAATATATTATATTCCAAAAAAAACTTGAAAACATTTGTTGTTTGTTATTGTTATTCATAATTTATAAAACAAGGTATAAGTTCTTATTTTATTTAACAAACGTTACATTTACAATTTATGATCTTCAAAATAAGCCAGTCCAGTGAATTGATAAAAATCAAGAAAAAAGAAAAGAAAAAAATGGCAATGATAATTAACAAAAAATGTTTGGACTTCTTGGTATCCACGAGGTGCATATTATTACCCCAGTGAGCACGCAAACCCATTATATATTTGTTATTTTACCAGTGAGAAAATATCAAGCATTGGTTTAAAAGGGCATTTCATTGGTTCGCTCTGGCCTGTTTGACCATTAAGCCTGCCTGTACTAAATATGACATGATGATGTAAAAATGCAAATGACCACTAAAACTAGAAAAAAGTACTACGTAATGTCAACCATAAAGTTATAGGATAGCAGTCCTCTAAACTATTTAAGTTTAAAGAATAGAATGATTAAAATTGACTGAGTTAATAAACAAAATATCAAACTAGTTGCCATTTACCATCAAATTTATGTCCCTTATGAAATAATTTTCCTTTGTCACTTGCTAAAGCTTGTGACATACGTTTGATAATAAATGACAACTCGTTTAAAATCCCCTATTTAAAAAAGTTTAACCAAAATGTGTGAAACTAAGAAATATTCCAGCAAAAATTAAATCATTGATTAACCATTCTAAGAATTAAGGATATTTTATCACTTCCTTTCATTACCAGTCATACACATAGAGAAGAAAAGAAATTGTTTTAGTTTCACATGAAATTGCAAAATGAATAAAATAGTTATCTGGATCTCATAAAAATAACAACACAACTTTTTGTTTCTGTTTTTATTTTATTTGAAATGATTAAATGAGGTGACAATGTATGATGACAAGGATACAACAACAAAACTTCAGCACTATTGCATAAAAAAAACTAAACTTCACAGGATGTAGCTTAGATGGGTTGATTTTGCTTTCACACCTCACAAATAACTTTTAAATTTGCTGTTGTGCTCCTAGTATGTTCCACTGACCCCAAATTTATTCTACAAGGAACTCACATGTATATTGTGTACTATTATCATTAACCATTTAAGCAAGCACTTAGTGTGAAATAAATAGGATAACATTACAGATATTGTTGTCCAAGTAGAAGTTTTGTAAATATTAGAATGGAATTTTAAACATTTCATACCCTAAAGAAATTCTCAGTTATTTTACCAATAATTAAATAGGAATAGAATGGGTTTGGAGCCATATTGACTTTGTTACAAATATCTGTGCTAGTCCAAAAGTTTGAACCTTGATGCTCATAACTGTTGTAGCACTATATTCCAAATCTTAATACATAATGTAAAGCAAACATTTCAAATCTTCTAGAATACGACAGAGCCATGACCATGGTATATGTTTTTGTTTAATTAATATTTTTTTAATGAGTATCTTGCTTATAAATGGTAGATGTGCAACAGAAACTATAAATATGGTGGCAATAAGCCAAGATTAAGGTTTTATGCTGACTGCCACTTCAAGCTTTTGTTTTACTCCTCTTTTTAGAGCTACAGTTGGGTACATGTAGCAGTTTTGAACAATAACACTTCTCTATATTTAAAAGAATATTCTGAAATGTAGGGCAAAAGTTATTTGTCAACTGTTAATTCAGTAACAAAGAGAACCTTTTGTCATGCAGTGCAGTCAGAATGCATGTTACAATAGAATTTTGTCAAATCAATACAATTTAAAGATTTTTTTTTTCACATGTCACAGGTGCCAGCTCAAGATATTGATATTCCTCATGACAAAGTACTTACTGAAGCTTCTTTTTTTTTAAAGGAGCAAAATATCCAACCACACAAAATTTCCAATAATCAGAACTCGCCCTCCTCATAACAATTTTTTAAACAGATTGCTGTTTACTATAATCTTTAAAACTGTCCACATTTCAATAATTTAATAGAGATATTATCCAAAACAAAATTCTGTCTATAGGGAGCTCTGAATATTATCCATAAAGATCAAAGTATCAAGTCAGACTGAGTTTCAAACAACACCACAGAGTGCAAGAGCTGTATTTTTGTTTTCTTTAATCAAGACTTGCTTCAACTCATGATGCTGGTGTCTGCTGAGAGCCTGTGAATCTTGATGGGAGAGCATAAGGAGCTCCTAGAAACTGATCAGCAATCAATCCAGCCTCACGAAGGCCACTGAGAAATGCTCCATGGACAGTAGCAGGGTAGTTGCGTACAGTGTGCTCTCCGGCAAAGAACAGACGTGGCAAACTTCCCTGCTGAGGTGATATTGGGGTGGCCAGAAGATCGTAGTCATTTCCTGTGGAATAATTTTTTGTCATTTAACTCACTGTCTAGCAAGAACTGAAAACCATGTTGATTATTATGTAAAGGCTGTTATTGGCAGAGAATTACTTTGAAGCAAAATGGCCAAAGATACGTTTAGTTACAGGAAATTCTTCTTGTATAGGTCATTCACAATTTAAAATATTTTCCTAATTATATAAAGAATAGTAATTTTCTGACTCTATTCCAGTGAATATTTCAATCAATATTTTAATATCTATAATCATCTCCTCCCAACCCCAGTTTATAATGTGTATGACTAGAAATGTCAATAAAAAAGTGAACAAACCTGAACAAAGTGAAATATGTAACACATAGTAGGTCACAGTGGCAATTCTAGTACACAAAACAGCACCACATGAGATATACTACCACACCTTGTTTGATAATCCTACTTTAAATTGTATAAAAGTTATGTACTTTAGAAAATTTTCTTTCAAAACATCAGTGACCTATTTATATAGGACACTAAAACTAGCATCATAAGATGTCCTGTCACACTAAGTTTGATCATTCTACACTGAAAATATCTGCCTGACAAGAACAGTTTACAAACTATTATAAAAGAATAAATAAAATCAATATTTAGTACAAACCTGAGGATCCCGCTGCTACATAGGAATAAGATCCTCTAGAGAAAGGATCTGCACGCCATCTGGTAACTAAAGTTTCCTTTGGCTGAAAGAAAAGAATGTCAATAAGTAAAGTATCATGGTTAATAAGATTGATTGAATGGAAAATATTCAACTACAGCCTTTCAAAACAAGTAACTTTGGAGTTTCATTAATATTAGGCTCATAAATGTTCTTTAGCATTGGTCACTTTTCCACTACAAGCAGCCATGAAAGGAAGTATCAAAAATAGCCTTTCATGACAGATATTGTCTGATACATCATACTATCTTATTGTATACTTCACGTCATGAGAAGTGGAATGTTGAAACACCAGTCTATCCAATTGATAAATAAGTGCTGAAAGGACAAAGAACTGCCTTTTTAATATTTAGTAATGTCTACACAATATACAAAACTTTTTCACTTCATAACTTGTCTAACATTATAGAGTTGTTGAGTATCAAAAATAGCAAATGAAAAGTGCAAAATAATGACTAAATATTTACAAAAAGTTTTTTTACTCATAAAAATTTCACTATTTAAAATATATTCATAAAACTTATAATAAACATTTGACCTTTTGTCTCATTTACAAAACTGTTCTTTTCCTATCTTCAGAAGAAAAATTACTTTTAAAAACGATGGTGCCATCTGACATGACGCAAAGTAGAGTAGATTTGTTAAATGCTTAAGTCTCGTAACAAGCTACATTGTTATAACTACATCCATTTTTCAGATGCATTGACATAAAGAATTTTTTATGAATACTAGTTTTTTGAAAGAACAAAAGCAAATCACAATTTAATTGCTTATTTTCTGAAATTACTATTAAGGTTGGAAAAGTGGCAAGAAATGTGTGACAAACAAACATGTAATTGACATTTTCTATGTGGCAAGTGAGACTTTAAAAACTATTTTATCCCCTAGAAAGGTGGTTATTTAATAGGGATAATTAATATGAGAAGATTTAATTGAAAACACATTTAAATAGTCATACATTTTTTTCCTGGATGAGCACAGAAAAATATCTCAAGAAAAATCTGCATTAACCTGTGGTACAGCATTGTTTCCAAATATTCCTTTGAGCACTGAAATGGATCTTCCCACAATGACATCATCGCTGACATTCTCCATTATAGCTGCGGCCTCTCCTGCTACTAGTGCAAGAAGAACAGGTGCTTTGTAGAGATTCCAGAAGAGAAACAGTTCACCTCGACTAGCCGTCGTACTGCCTACATTACCAAACAGGTTTGCATTAGGATCCCAGAACACACGATCAAAACACAGCACTACCTAAATAAAATTAAAATAACACTTTAAAAAAAAGCAATGCTACAAATAGTTTCTCTCAAATTACAATTACATCCTGTAATACATAATGAAAACTAATTTAAAACAAAAAAATATATTTAGCAAAACTGCAATCTTTCAATTTTAACTTCAAAAAATGAATCTGTAAATAAATTCTGATAATTTAATAACTAAAATTAATAACATGGGAACGCCATGACAAACCAAATAAAACTATCAAAAGCACAATAAAGTGCCTTTTAGAACATTTTGCACAACATACACAAGATATAAAAATATGTCCTACTTTTTATAGTTGCAACAACAAAATGTTCAAATAAACACAAAAACAATATATTTCAAAAACTATTTTAAAAACTACCTATTTTAGTAATAAAAAACAATAAACATCTTTTCACAACAAATGAAAAGGATTATATCTTTATAAACACCTCAGCACTCTGATGAATCAGTGACTTATGTGTTACCCAATGGTATTTTGTAACACTATGCAGAAGAATCCTGGTACCACCAAAGAAGCTAGACTCATTCTGATAAGCAACAATGGGTCTTTTATATTCACATTCCCATAGACAGCATGGCACATAAACTGCCTTTGTGATACTACTGACTGGAATGAGAAATTGCCTAATGGTTCCACAGAAGGGAATCATAACAAAGGATGTCTTACTTTATTCAAGTTTCCAAAGCCAAGTCTTTTGATAGCTGCTGCCTTCCAGTCTGGAAGAGGAGGAACATACTGAATACTATTTATTCCACTGCCTCGCATACTCTCCTTGAGGACACCCAGTGGAAGAGTACACAGAACAGCATCACCCTTGAACGTCTGCGGGTTTGAGTTATTTCTGGCATTGGTCGTAACAACCTCTACACCTGTAAAAAACACCGACCACATCAATTACATTCAAAAAAATAAATGTAATTCACATTTAAACTAAATATAGCTGAACCTTCTAACAACTGAATATCATTTACAAAAATCAAGTACACAAATATTAATTGATTAATAACCCTTAATATATCAATAAACCACAAAATAAAATGTGAATGAACAGAAAACTACAATATTACTATGAAACTGAATTAATGAAGTTGTGCCAAGTTTAATTAATCTGTCAGGACAATCTAGTCCATCTGGACAGAAGGATCAAACTACAATCTAGACTTTAATGTTATGATATTCATATGGGCTTGTCATCACATCCAAACTCTAAGGGCCAATATCTCTTGCCTGGATTTGGTAAGACCAGGTTATAATGAAACCTAGGGTTAAACCTAGACTACAAAAGATAATGAAATTCTTGACACACATGCTGCTTGGCAGCTTTTCACCTGTTTGGATAAGAAACCCACACTATTACACTATTAAATCAGTGCATATGAAACATGAACACAAATAACCTGTGGTTAAACACATATTAGGTAATCTGTAAGTTTCCATAACCCAGGCCAAGAGAAATCATCTGATAAGGACAGACCATGAATGTCATAGCATTAAGACAAGTAATGTTAGCAACTACTTTATTTCTAACAATTGTGTATTACCTGAAGTAGTATATCGGACTTGACGTACAGCAGCATTCAGCTTGATGTCCAGACCCTCAGAAAGAGCCACTGGAACACAGGAATAACCATTTCGCACTGAAAATAATTTCAAATAAGTGTCATTTCTTCAAACATTCACATGAGCTTCCTTCCAATAAATATTATTAATAAGTGATCCCTGATGTCTTCAACACTGGAGAATCACAATGAATGACTCACTGAATAAATATTAAACAATAACAACTGTAAAACATTGGTTACAGAACAAGTAAAAAAAAAAATAGAAGCCACAAATGCTATTCTTTTTAATCACCATCAAGAGGTCTTACAAACAAAGAATAACCAGCTAAATTCTACTCTGATGAAAAACAATTAGTAAAAACTGACAACCCCCCCACCCCAAAACAACTCCCATCCTAATGTGTAAATTGGTGACCAATATAAAAAAATAAAAAAACCTGTTAGGTGACTGCCTGAGAACTCAAAATCATCATCTTGATCCCAGTGTTTCAGAGACAGTGTAGTTAAAGGAGTGGCATTTGCAAATTCCAAATTAGCAAAGTGCCAATCGAGAATCTGCCGGTCACGTGAAGACAAGTACACATCACTGTTCAAAGAAAACACAATCTATCATTGTGCAAGAACAACATTATATATATAATTATATATGTAACATATACAAAAAAACTACATGTATTAAAATAGTTTCTTCAATTAAATTTTATTTTGAATGTTTTTTTTCTTGGCACTTAAGAATCTGCTGGTCACGTGAAGACAAGTAAACATAATTGTTCAAAGAAAATACAATCTATCATTGTGCAAGAACATAATATACGTAATGTATAAAAACAAAACTACATGCAGTAAAACAGTTTCTTCAATTAAATTTTAGATGGAATTTTTGTCTTTTATAAACAGCATGTTATCAGTACTAAAATATTATTTAACACTCACCTGTCAAAATTTTGAGTTTGATCATTTGGATTGTATGTTGCTTGAGAAAGTCAAGATTTGTGGCACCTTTATGTTGTAGAATAGTATTTCAATTTGTCAAAGCAATCACACAGACTTTATTTTTAACCAAAATGCTAACCTTGGTGGATTGGATTCCAGTATTTGTAATTTTTCTTCAATTTCCTTTTGTTGTGCATCCAACTGTTCGTACTCCTGTCAATATAAAGTCAACAAAATTAGCAAGACAAAAACTAATATTTCTATATAAAACTGACTCAAACCAACTTGTGTATATTATCAAAATTGAACTAAATTAAATAATAAAAACATACACTATAAATTATAGGTTATGTATATTTATAATTGTGTGACAGGGACATTTTCTGTAATGATGTCACAAACTGAAAGACAGGACATTTCAACTGGTACAGAAAAAATTATTATTTCCTGGCCTGAAAACATAATTCAAATAAACAAAAATTTGACACAGAATGATTAAATACATTCACAAACTTTCAGTATTTCATTTTATGTTTATCAATACATGCCACATATAAATATTTAAAAAAGAAGAAAAAAAACGAAGTAAAAATACTTTGTATACAATCAATATACATATGACAGTCGCAGTATTTATAAAATAAAACCTCTTATGCTAACTTAACTGTCAACTTCCGATATCATTCTGGCACAGTGGTTACGCTGTTGAATTCAAGGCTAGTAGGTACTGGTATTAAAAATCAGTTGAGTCATGGGATTTGTAATCTTAATATCGGCTCTCAACCTGAGAATACTATTTGTGGAAGAGGACATATAAAATTCCTAGCTACTAATCAGAAAGTGTAGCCTATATGGAGGTAGCAGATTTCCTCTGAAGACCATGAGCCACAAAATACAATATATCTGACACCTAATAGCTGGTGAATAAACGATGTGCTGGGGGAGGGGAGTGGGGGGGAATATCGTTAAACAACAAGTCCTTTCTTTTTTAACGTTGTACACATACCATCATTTTCCTGCTACAGACACACATTAAGACCATCTTATTATGATCCATTGGTAAAGCTACTAGTACCCTATAGCAAAATCTTCTACAACACATTCCAATAGACAAACACTCTCAAACAAATGCTTTATGGCAATATGCAATAGACCCATGATTTAATAAAATTTAACTTTCATAAACATTTTCAAATCTGAAAATTAATATGAGTTAACATTTATTTCCATTTGTTATACACCCAATGCCTACCTTACACGCAGCATTGAGATCGCGAAGTTTGCTTTTGACTAGAAACTCTGCAGTTATGTCTCGAGGTGGTTTAACTTCAGATGCTTCCCTCCAGTGCTTATGTAGCTCTTCAACTTTGTCTTTTAATGAAAGCATCTGAAATATGACAAATTAAATGTTTAATTGTAACATTTTAATAAAAATGGATTTACAGTATATTTTGCATAATCATGACTTAATGGTAAACCAAGTGAATTTTGAAGATCACAGAAGGAAAATATAATTGTTTTAAAATTTTCAGTAATATGTATTGCTCTTTAATAAAACAAACAAAATATAACATATTAAATTAATAACCATATAAATATTTAGAATGATCGCAAGCCCAATAATCCATATGCTAATATGAAAAGAGAAATCAATTGCTATGAAAACATAAAAGAAAAAAAAAGGAAATAAATATTTAAGATGTTAAGGGGCATAACTCTACAAGTTATTTATAATTTTTATAACTCCTAATTCTTGTAGATGTTCTACCATTGGTTATATTTTCTCAAAATGACATTACACAGACTTAATACACGTTTTATGAAAAATTCTTTAATTACACCTGAACAAATATTCAAAACTCAGTCGAAGCATATAATTTTTAATCTTGATACAGGGTTAGTGCTCCGCAAGGCTCAATGGATAGATGTACACCACTTGCAAGACCAGTGCTCCACAAATGGTTTATCAAAGGGCGAGGTATGCATTGTCCTGTCTGAGTGAATGGACCCTTGCTACAAATCGGAAAGAGTAACCATGTGGTGGTAGCTGGTTTCCTCTAAAAACGATGATAGATACCTTAAAGCCTCTGAATAAATAATGTGCTGGGGTGTCACCAAATAAACATTCCTTTCCTGATTTATCTCCAACCTTACTTCAATCCAATGGCTGCATAATAATTATATCCTAATTGTATTTAATTGAATTATAAATCAGAAAAAAATAAAACCACATCAATATGTTAACTATCTGTTTGTGTATGTTGCTTGCTTTGATTGCATTTATAGACAATCTGCAAAGAAAACATCTGCAAAAAAAACTTGTCAATTAATTATAAAGTTATTGCTAATTTCTATTTTATAATGACTGCCACTACTTTTAGACATTATATTGTCTGGTTATTTGGAAGCACTGAAGAATGATCAAATATAACTCACCTGGTTTTGATTCTTTTTGAGTTTTTCCTGAAGTTCGATGATGTTTCTCTGATGTTCACACTGCTTTTCCTTCACATGTTTTTCCTGTAACCTGTAAATAATCAATTTGTATTTTAAAATACACAGCTTAACTGAATTAAAATAATCTACTGTGTAATTACAGAAATTATGCTAGTTTGCAGTTTGGCCACATTCATATTCAGATTTTCTCCATTTGAAATGTGCAAATTATAGCAGAAGGTGTTTTCCAATTTAAAACTTTTATGGACTATTCTCCATTTGAACAAAAATGGCCCAGTGAAAAAGAATTGTTAAATATTTCCATCTTTAGACAGCAGTTGCTCAAAGCTACCAAAGATAATTGAAATATTTTTTGAAAATAACTTTTTAATATTTTTTTTTGTTTTTGTTTAACGACACCACTAGAGCACATTGATTTATTAATCATTGGCTACTGGATATCAAATATTTGCTAATTTTGACACATGGACAAATGGGTTTTGCACCACTGTATTCAGCTTGAGAATCTGATGTCTTAACATTGGACCACCGAGGCTCATATCTTTATAAAAGGTAAAGAAATAGTTCTGATTGAATTACTTATGGATATAATAGGTTTATGCAAATTAGGTTTCAACATACCTCTGCTTGCTTTTTGCAATAATTTTAAATTTAGCCACTAATGGCTGAACATTCTACCTAGGTATCAGACAATTGTTTTTACTATTATTACTCCACCTTTTTAGAATGAGAACTGAAAGAAATATTCTCCTACTTTTTCAAATGTTTTAGGACACTTAAAGAGAGCTTACTTTATAACCGCCTCCAGTGCCTGACCCAGTGAAGCTGGCTTGCCCTCTATGTGGTTAAATTCCATCTGATGTGACAAATATGATGTTGCTTCAAGCAGACGGTTAAATTCACGCTCCACCATTTCATCCTTTTCCTTTGGTACTTGCTATTAAAATTAAAATTGAATAGTGCTAGAAAATAACTAGATAACATTTGAGATCACCATTTATATTATCTGTATATTATATGTATGCAAAACAGGTAGACAGGTATGTTAAACATTTGGGAAAGGGATAAAAAGTTTTTTAATATTTTTTTAAACTACAAAGTACAAACAAAAATGAAAAAGATAAAACATCTTTTAAATAAATAAAAAACCCTCTCTCGTAAAGAAGCAGGCATGGAGGAAAATAATAACTAAATACCGTTTATATCTGGTAGGTTCACATGTCCCATTTTTATCAAACTACTCCCATTTCTTCTGGGAAAGGAGCAGTTATTTCTCCCTCTTTTTCTATCTTAAGATTAGTGCCTTGTATGACAATGTACATATTATGACAATTAAACACACTTACAGTGGTGCCATTGGATTCATACAGAGGACATTTCTGTTTGATTTTATGAAGTTCCATATTGATTTGACGACTCAACACTGTCACAGGATTTCCACCTGTAAAATTTAATTAACTTTTATCAGATACCAAATAATTTTTGTGATTTACTTGTTTAGTAGATACTTTTTTTAAATTTATATATTATTGTTTTCACAATGTTAAATTTATTTAAAATATTTTTATTCCACTGTAAATTTAACAAAGGTGTAATTTTAAAATACACATGGAGATGAAGCATAATACAGTTTTTACAACTTCACTTTAATTTGAAAATAAAGAGTATTTTAGTGGTGTCTATTGAACAACATGATAAAGGTTCAATTTCTAAACAATTATTTAAGTTAGACTATGAGTAATAAATACATCTTGTGAAATTAATGTCAACAATATTTTAAAAAGCTGATGACTGACAACATAATTTCACTTTAGACATATAATCCATAAATCCTAAAGGTATTTTATATATATATATGAGAATATTATATATTCTAATCAAATACTGAGTAAAAAAACAAATATGTGAAGTAGGGTAAGGTATTAATAATTTTTATGCCTCTACCTACCCTACTCTGTCTAACATGACACATAAAACATTGAGAAGCTCAGCCTTATCAAACTCTCTCTAAACAAAAACATTTTCTCAGTACCACAGTCTACTACATTCCAATAATCTAAGAGTATTTGTACAAATTTCTAACTTATTATTAAAGATGGTTGAAACAAGAGAAGCCTTACCCAGCCCAGTAACCACCATTGCTCCAAGATCAGCAACATATGCATTCTTTCTAAAAGTAGCAATTCTTCCTCCAACACGATCCTAGTATAACAAAAACAATTATCATTCCTTGTATTTAATATTTTGTAAACAAACATAATAAATATATAGTCAGTGCCATAGCCAGAGGCTGAAAACAAATGAGGCAAATCTGAAGAAGGCCCTACTGTATGTGCAAATAAAACTTTTTTTAAAGTAGATTTATAGTTTTATAAGAATGATCAGGAAAGCACTGATAGTAAAAGATTAACCCAACATTCATGTTCTTACCCTAGCTTCCAGAACTACAACATCCATGCCAAAAGACATCAGCTGTCTGGCTGCACCAAGTCCGGCCATTCCTGCACCAACAATGATCACTCGACCATGTTTTTTAGCTAAAATAATTCAATATGCATTATCAGTAAATTACAATTAACAACAATGTATTTCACAGATGTTACATAATTCATCAACAGGAATCATTAAACTACATCAGTACATGACACATATATAAATATAACATGACTAAACAATACAAACCAAATGTCTTTTTTAAATCATAAACAATGTAACAAATAAAATTAAACAAATATGATATTTTTGGCTTAGACATTCAAATTGGTGTGTGTATTTAAAAGTTAATAATTCACAATACAAAATAATGATAATCAAAAATAAGTAAATAATGCTACAGCAATGTCACAAAGTAGGCTTTTAATAGTTAACCATTTAAAATATATTTTCCATGTCTCTTTTGTTGCCATGGTATTGCATTCTTCTGTTTCCACCAGCTACTCTGTCTTATCTAGATTACATAGAATTTTGTTTTGTTTAATAACATCACTAGAGCACACTGATTTTGTTAATCATCGGCTATTGGTTAATTTTTGGTAATTCTGACACATTAAAGTGTAAGCCAGCCTCCAAATGGTTTTGAACCACTGTCTTCAGCTTGAAAGTCTGATGTCTTACCAGTACCACTGGACCACCGAGGCTCACAGAGTATGTAGAAATGCTCTGACAGAAGTGATACCAATCCATTTTTCAACTTACAGTGGTATGCTACCACAATAATATCTGTCTGTGTTGAAAAATGAGACTTGTATATAGATTTGAGACTTGTATATAGGCAGTCATGGCAGACATACAAATTTATTAAAACATTAACAATATTAAAAAATATTAAACTTCAGTTCTTGTTTGAAAGCCTAATACACTTAAGCACTACAAAGTAAATTTCATCTTGACTCCAGATCAGATTGCCACACATACACTGAGAACAGGAGGTGCAAAAACAACAAATAAAAATAAAATAATAATAATAATAATGTCAAGAATAAATCAAACAAGGAACAAATTTATAAAAGGATTCTGAGATTTTAACTGTCAGTATACAAACTTTAACCAACTATTAAATATGCTAATAAATCATGATTGACAACATTAAAAATGATGAATCAATATACCAGGAATAGGTTTGAGCCTCTTGTAGACACCAAAGTTGAAGAAACCATATCTTTCAAGAAATGAATGAATCCGCATAATAAGAGGTCCATCACCTGTGGATTATAATAATAATAATAATAAAAAAAACAGTGTCATAGTAACTAATGAATCAAACAAGTAAATAAATTCATGCAATAGTCATGAATGTTTGTGGATGAGATACCACTGTTACAAATATACACCACTAAATCTCATCTCCCCAGGCAGACTGTAACACTTATGAGTGTCTGTGTGAGCAAGCTTTTTTAACACAAAACCATACTGTCCTCCCTTAAAAGAGCTCACAATGTTCAGTGGCAATCAGCAATGCCACCATAAAAGCTGCTGGATAATTGGTTTTTAATTACACTGCCATCATAAAAATATGACTATATTATGCAGAATCCTCATTTTATGGAAATTGCTCTCCCGCTATAATAGCAAAGTGATACAGCAACAAGTGCTATCATAAATTTGTCTGAGTATCAAAGGCCATTTTATATAGTTATAATGTCTTGAGATGCCATACACGACCTGATGCAATACACAATATTGGGGTGAAAAAATTAAATAACTCTATATATCCTTGTTTGTACATCATGATAGCTCTTCACAGACAGAACTATAAAGTTCCACAGATAAAAATAAAAATAACGAGACCATCTGACTTATATACTACTGAAGAAAATTATTAAGTGTTTTGAGTGAGGCTACAATATTACAAGCAATTATTTTGTCACTTTAAAAAAATAAAAAGGAGTATAAACTGTATCTTACTGTTGTATGGAGGTTCTATGCTGGGCAATGCTGTCTCGAATGTTAGCTGCAATTTGGGGTTATCAAGCCAAAGTTGTAACTAAATAAAAAGAAATAAAAAAACTGGTCAGTAGATGTGTACGTAATTACATTTATTACCCCAGGGTGCACTCATAATCTGGTACATATTTGTTGTTATCTTTGCACTGAGAAAATATCAGCATTGGTTTAACAGGGTATGTCAATGGGTTGCTCTGGATGTTATGACCAATAAGCTTGCCTGTACTAAATATGCCATTATAATTTTGTAAAAGTGCAAATGATGTCACTAAAACAAGAAAATGTACAACGTTAACACCATCCATAATGTTACAGGATAGCATTTCTTTAAACTTCGCGCTATTAGAAAATTTAAAGATTAAAATGATTAAAGTGGTCTGGGATAATAAACAGAATATCAAACTCATTAGAATTTATTATCAAATGTATGTCCCTCATGAAATAATTATCCTTAGTCACTTGCTAAAGCTCATGACAAATAAAAGTTATTTCACGAGGTAGATAAATTTGATAATAAATAGAAACTTGTTTAATAACCACTATATAACCACTGTAACAACAGAAGAGTATAAAATGTATATGTAGGTATGTGACAATCTCCGCTTAAGCGCGGCTACCGCTTCGGCCTAAAATTTTGTTTCGCTTTGGAGCGCTTTGAGGAGGGGCGACCTGTTTTCTGTCGTATCATCGGTCTATTTTTAGAGCTTCCCAAGCTACACCAAACAGATGACATAGTTCACATGTTCACCTGCTACCTCATTTTTGAATTGTTGATCTCGAGAAAAATTAAGAAAGTTGTGTAATTTAGAAATCAAATGTCATTTTCAACTTCAAAACTCGCCTTGAAGGAAAGAACCTAACACTTTTTTGACTTCATTCACATGTTTAATATATATTTATGTACATATTGGCCAAGTTTTGGAAAAATCGCTTCAGGAGAAATATTTGATTATAGCCGCGGAAAAATATGTATTCGCTTCGTGAAATGGCGATGTTGACAAAATCGGTCAGTTCCACTGAATACATGCA
>JAULBS010148351.1:0-12294 GCA_032355785.1 Symmetromphalus regularis
CCACTGAGAAGGATCGATCCGACGACCGACCGGTTCACAGGCAGACACGCTACCGTTTGAGCTAGATCCCGCTCCTAGGTGGCATATAGCAGTCACAAAATGCACCTGTAATCAGAGAAAATATAAACCTATTATAATGTGTCAAAAGTACTCAATATAGTGAATAATAATAATAATAATTAGCTCATTTAGATAGTGCCAAACTCCACACTAATGTATGCTCAAAGCGCATTATATAAATCAAATGACATGTTTAAAACAATAATATAGTAAAACAATTGGTAGGATGATACTAAAATAATAAAAATCAGTAATTATAAATGCTTAAGAGAGGGGAGATGAAAAGACACACTGAATAATTAAAAGTACTGGGTAAACAAATGTCTTTTAAGAAGTTCTTTTAAAAGATATAAGATTTGGGGCATTTTTAAGAGTGTCTGGTAGTTCATTCCATTTCTTCACAGCAGTCACACTAAAAGAACGGGAGCCGAATTACTTAAACTTCCATCTTGGGACAGCCAGCAGGTTTTACTGGCTAGAACGAAGATAGCAAGATATAAGAACTAAAAATGAGACATTATAAATGCTTAAGAGAGGGGAGGGGGGATAAGAAGACACACTGAATAATTAAAATTACTGAGTAAACAAATGTGTTTTAAGAAGTTTTTAAAAAGATGTAAGATTTGGGGCATTTTAAAGCAAAATGTGTGTGCGAGGGTACGGGGGGTGAGGGGGGGGGTATAATTATATAGGCATCTTCCTGTACAAAACGTGGGAGATGTGCCCCCCTCCCCCCGTTCCCCCCAGGATTTACACACATGGCCCTCTTGTAACATTCAATACGAATGTACCGAAACCAAAACTAAAGTTTGTGAAAGCGCAAGTGGGTTTTTTTGCCCGTGTTTCGAAATCAAATGGGAACTCCAGTTATGTGAGGTGATGTCAGCAGTATTTCTCCGTATTAAACCAGATAGGACAAGTTTAATATCATTCCGACATTCGACACGTTGACTGCACCAACTACCGAGTTAGTCGTGAGTTTGTATAGACGCTGGGTGCTCACAGAAACGTTTGAGACGCAGTTATGTCTCAGTTGAACATGTTCAATGTGTTTGTAAAAGGAGTGGAGGGGAAAACTAAAATTCTGCAAATACATAAGGTCAGTTTATAATTATTATATTCACAGCAGTGGCGGATCTAGCGGCACAGGGGCCCGTCCTCTAAATGTTGCGATTTAAATAACATTAAAAAAAAATATTATTCTTATTATTATTTGTATTATTATTATTATTATTATATAACGTTAAAGAACCGGCAACATACATATTATTGCCCACACCCCCCCCTCCCAAAATGGAATTTTTTCATTTGGCTCTACCACAGGACAGTTAAATTTTGTGATATAAATAACTTTTGTTTAACTTTAAAGAATCCGAGTTAATCGGCATCATATTATTGACTCAACCCCCCCTCCTAGCCAACCCTAAATGGATTTACTGGATCTGCCACTAGACAGTTCTCTTAAAAATAAGGATTTTGTTTTGTTTTAAGGAAGGGAATCGTTGTGTCCATGGCTCAAGATAGGTCCACAACAACCCCGAATCCACCCACTAATTCTTCGCGAGTGATAT
This sequence comes from Symmetromphalus regularis, assembly GCA_032355785.1. Taxonomy (NCBI): domain Eukaryota; kingdom Metazoa; phylum Mollusca; class Gastropoda; order Neomphalida; family Neomphalidae; genus Symmetromphalus; species Symmetromphalus regularis. The sequence goes on from JAULBS010148351.1 coordinate 1,632, forward strand.
AAGTTTGTTTAAAATACTCTGAGAAAAGACATTAGCGATGTTATCCACCCTACCCTCCAAAATAATAAAATGGGTCTCAATGTTATTTTTGGCCATTGGATAAGATGACTACGTTTTTTGATATTTTAAAGTCAGTAAATGAAATAAATCATTCAAAATCTTGACTGGATTCTTTATTTCAGAAAAAAAAAAACTATCATAAAGAACTATTTTTTCATTGTTTAGGATGCTTCGGTTGACGAACTGATGAACAAGATTTCGAAATTAAACGGCATACCAGTGAAAGAGCAGAGGATTCTGTATACCAGTAAGAAACATAAATACTTCAAAATGTCAATTTTATATTGCTTAAACGCATGGTCCCACGGACCTTTGACCTAATTAATTTTCAAACAAAGAATTAATTTTAAATATAAACATTTAATATGTCCATAGAAATACGTCATTCAACTACTTACATCAACACCGCATTGGTAATATTTAAAAAATAATAATGAATTATACTCACGGACAAATAAATCGAAAAACAATAACATTTTTTTTCCGTTGAAGGTGTGACGTATATATTTCTAGTCACGTGACGGGTATTTACCCGTTAGCCGTTATTTTAAAACTTCTGAATAGTTTTGCAGCTGCAAAAACAGTTCGTACCAATTTATTGAGTTTCGTTCTTGAAATTGAAATGTTTAAATGTGAAAAAATCGATCGATTCGACATGGAATTCCCTATACCACGGTTCAGTTAAAATGTCTTGCGTGATATGAAAACGAGATCTAGTATAACAAACGCATGTAAGTTTCATTCATAATCAATATTTAGACCACAAAGCCACTTAAATTCCGTGGGACTATACCTTTAATAGAACGGCTGTACTTTTTAAAGAATTGTTCTAAAACAACAATATCAAGCAATGATAATTATTATCTTATATTTCTTTTTAATTAAATAATTTGTCATTGCACGATTCATTTCTTTTTCAAAGTATTCATATTCTCTAAATTAAATATATTATCATAGAAAAAAGAGCGTTTTGGTGTTTTGTTATTTCCAATTAAAACTGCACTGGCGTAGGAAGCGGGGGGGAGGCAAGTATGTGACCTCTAACCCACACATTTCGACACCTTACTTCACCACTGAACTGTGATATTTTGTCCCCTACACTGCATAGACATTAACTACGGTCAAAATAAAATATATTACTAATAATTTTAGTCATTGATCCATCATTTCGTCAAATTGCTTTTGAATAGTAAGGAATCTTTTTAAAGGACGCCCCACCTCATTGCTACCTAAACGACTATTTGGTGTCAAATTTATGATGTACTAAAGAAACACATTACAATGTTATTATGCGTAGCAGCACAGGATTTTACATGAATTTTCTAGATAACAAGACAGCACATACCACAATCTTTGATATGGACAATAAAAGATATAGCCCTATTGGTAAAAACGAGGAATTGATCTGATGTCACATAGCACCTCAATCAGAATCTCTACCATCGACCTTTATCCTGGTCACAGGTTTCTGAATGTCTATCATAAAACTTTGAAATCCTTCAGGACTGTATTACACTCGCATGAACATGTTTAAATTTGTTTCAGGGTTCCAACTGGAATACGGATGTGGCAAGTTGTTGGTGGACTACCGGATTAAAAACAATTCAACCGTATATGTAGTGTTACGGCTTTTAGGAGGAAGTGACAAGAACCCGGAAGATACCATAGTCAATCATCAATGTATAGAAGTCACAACAGAGATTGTTGAGCGTTCTGAAGATGTCAGTGACACTAACTTCATGCCCAAGCAATTGGATGAGGACGTGACCCTTTCAGATGCACCTGATATGATTACTTGGGATGATGACCCAAATAATCAACGGGCAAAGATGCCGTGTGGACATGCCATTGGTAATTACTGTTAATTAACGAATTACAAAAAACATTGTTTCGTTATGGGAACAGTCTTTGACAATTGTTAAGACAAACATTGTTAAAGAGTAGAGAAATAGTCCTTATATATGAGTGAAAATTTCAACACCACAGTCTTGTTTAGTTGGTTTAATCTGCACATAAATGGGGTCAACAAATAACCATTTAATACTCATATAAAGGTTAAAGCTTGAACCAGAGATGGAACTTAATCTTGACTTATAAGCAGCTTGTTCACACTTTAAAACTTTGATCCTTGATTGCGAATAACAAAGTTCACAAAAAGATTAGTGTTACCACTGATTATGTGCATGATTAAGCTTTTAAAAATATATGTAATATTTTGTTTATTATATTGATGTACAAATGATTTTATTCAATATTCCAACAGGTCCAGAATCTTTAACAGCATATTGTCGAAGTCTTCTTGATGCTGGGAAGTTCCAGTTCTTCTGTCCTTACAAAGGATCTGATGGCTACTGCGGTAAAGAATGGCCATACTTCATTGTTCGTCGGCTAGCTGTTTTGACTGAAGGAGAAATCACTGTATTTGAATCCAAAATCTGCGAAAACTACATACGTAAAGCTTGTGGTATTCAAGAATGCCCTCAGTGCCACTCCCTCTGCGAAAGAATGAACACCACAGATCGTCGAATCATCTGTTCGGTTTGCTCGAAAAATGGCACTCTCTTTGAATTCTGTTGGTCTTGCTTGCACGATTGGACAGGATCTGGAACAGACGAATGCGGAAACGTCGAATGTTCTGGAGAAGACCCACGTCTTAAGATACTTCGTGATGCACCCAAGAAGTTTATCGTTGGAGTTGCTAACTGCCCTTCACGCCGAGCTTGCCCCTCATGTGGGATGATCATAGAGCATGAGAAAGCCTGCAAGCACATGATCTGCCCTTGTGGTCAGAGGTTCTGTTTCATCTGCCTCACTAAAGCTGCTGTCAGTGGTGATTACCAGTGTGGGTCCTACAACAGCCCTTGTTCTGTTGCTTCTGTTCAGGATACAATTCCTGGTTGTTAGTATCGACATTTATTTATCTTGTGTCCATAACAATAACTACAAGTACCGTACTGACATTTCTAGTTTTAGACCCAATTTTATTTATCGTAGTGATTTTATGTATTCATTTATTGTAGTGGAATAATGTTCAATTTAAGAAATTATTCATTTATTGTAGTATAATAATGTTTGATCTAAGAAATTAGTCGCAGAACAAAATTGTGTAAAACTAATCATTTAATGTTTGATGCGTCTATTTTTTTTTTTTTTATATTTTCAAAATATTTTATTATAAATGCGTTTTAAAATACATTTTTAATGCAATTCTTGTTTATTTTAATAAATGTTTTGTGATTGTATGTAATTCTTTATGTAGATTTAAATTATATTTACATGATATATGCATTGACAATTTTTTTATTTTTTTATTTTAATACAAATTTCTTTTCTCATATTTTGAGATTTTGATGTGTGTGCTACAATTATATTTACATCAACAATATATTGATAATTTTTCATAGCTGCATTAATATTCTTAAAGTACTAATATTATCTTTTGTTTTGATGGTTGAATTTATATTATTTTAAATTAATTTTCAGAATAAAATAACGATAAATTATACAAATGATGTTAACTTAATTGTGTGCATAATTATACTCTTCTAGGCAGGTAATACAGCAACCTGGATTACTCTTCCAATATCAGTTAATACCTTGGTTGGTTGTTCATATGTTCGTGCTTATATCAAATTCAAGCACATTGTCCTGAGCTCATAACTCAGATTCCTATGCTCTTTGTGCAGGGCAGATATTAATATTAGTAGCAGATACGAAACCCGCTGCGACTACACTAACGCAATACCAGCTGGGGGGAGGGGGAGGGTAGACTGAATCTAAGCGCCCTTTGAAGGGCGACTACAACATAATAAATGTAAATAGTGTCACAAAAAAGGGCATCGCAGATTATAGAGGGGTGGGGGTGATGTCTTCTTGCACTCTACTCCCTTTTGATTAAACCAGTTGGAAAATTCTTCCCGATAAGCAGCAAGGAACCTTTTATATATGTATTATCCGATAATCCTTACCTGAAACCTATAAACTAGAACAAACATCACCATGCATGCCTAAGCTAGATATGTGCAAAGTGTTAACATAAGAAACGTTTTACAAAAATATATGATTAATTATTACACATCTCGGAAATGTAGGGGGTGGGGTGGGAGGGTAATAACCGTATGGTATTGTTTTATAATTTTAATACTCCGGTATTACCGGCGCAGCAGTTTCAATATTGGGCGGGGGCAAGACTGAGTATGGGCGCCATTTGAAGAGCCATTATAAGACGTAATAAATGTAAATATTATCGCAAAAAAGAAGGGCCGCAGATTATTGGGTGTGGGGTGTGTGGGGCGTGGACGTTGGAGCCAAGGGGCTGCAGACCCACCCAATAATTCCCATAAATATGTTCTTATTCATTGTCAAATTATTCACCGGCAAATTCTGATTATCTGAAACGGGAGCAGCCCACCCCCCTCCATATATGAATTTCGTTCCAACTCCCCTAGTGGGTAAATGTTCCCCACCAGCTGCGCCAGTCCTGTTCGATAACCACCGTCAGTGGTACAATGTTTAAGTCGCTGGGTTTAAAGGTTAATATCTGACATTGAAACATAGCGGATCCGGGGGGGTTACCAACCCCTTTTTTTCTTCTTTTTTTTTTACATTTACGAGTTGAAGGTAAAAGAACGTGAAAATTACCCTTTAACCACAACATTGGGACTTCCCCTTTCAGAAATCCTTCATTCGCGTCTAATGCGCTGTAAATTAAGCAAGGGCGTTTCAAATGTTTTACGGGAGTTGGGGGGAGGGGGTACAAAATAAGTCTAACTACAAAGAAATGGGGGGGGGTGTGACCTCAAAATTATGCCCCAGCAGACACGTCTTTTAAAGAATATGTTTAGGGCATTAAATTAAATCGGGCTGTGGGGGGAGGGGGATACAGTGGTTGATAGTCCGTCGTTCATAGTACAATGATAACAGGTTAAAGGCATAGTTCCACGGAATTAAATGGGTGTGTGTGCTCTAAATATTAATTACCAATGAAACTTACATGCATTTGTGATACTAGATCTAGCTTTTATATCACGCAAGACGTTTTACCTGAACCGTGGCATAGGGAATTCCATGCCGAGTTTATGGTTTATGATTTATTTTGTCCGTGAGCATAATTCATTATTATTTTTAAAATATTGATAATAAGCGAGATGCCGTGGTTATGTAAGTACATATAGTTGAATGAAGTATTTTTATGGACAAATCAAATGTTCATATTTAAAATTAATTCTATGTTTGGAAATTAATTAGGTCAAGGGTCCGTGGAAGTATGCGTTTAAATAATCAATATCGAAAAATATAGTGGTAATTAACTTAATAAGTAGCAGTTCTAGGCGGGACCCCAGGGGCCCGGAACCCCTTAAACATTGCGATTTAAACAAATTATGTTATTTATTTAAAAAAAAACCTTTTTAGGATCCACCCCCACCCCCCCCAAAAAAAAAGGATTTTCTTGATCCGCCAATTACACAGCAGAAATAGCCACATTAACGTACGTTCATGAACGTAATTTTTACATGTAAATAGGCGGACGTATGTTTAACGTACTTTTAAAAACACCTATGTTAAACATATGATAAAAGTGTTTTTCATATAAATGTTAAATATAAAAACACAAGTGGATCACCAGGCATATTGTGTTTATTTTATATCTACATTCGTGTTTATACATTAGTATTAATACTAAATGATCCGTTGATGGAACCCGAAAGTAGATGTGCAGATAGCCGATGTGCTAGGGATTCGTTAAATAAATGAAGTATAAGAAAAGTTTAAACTATCAAAGACTGGTTCAAACTAAACAATTCAACAAGTAGACTAGAAGTAGTAAGTACTGCGAGAAGAGATAAGAAGTAAGATTTCTATCTACCACATATATCACTATATTTTCTCTCAAAGTCAAACCAAGTTTTATACAGATTTTAAAATCTGGCAAGATTTTTATTGTCCACTTTCAACTGATTGTAACGCACTTTCCTTGGCTTTTGAAACATAGACCCAATTAAAATGTGTGTATTCGTTTAGCAGCGAGTGATCAAATGAATTTTCCACCTCTGGTTTAATCAAAAGGGAGTAGAGTGCACGAAGAATCTGTTCCATGTTGCTGGTAGCCACCCAGGCGTCCTTTGAGAGAAATGCGAGACAGACCTGCCCGCACGATTGGCTCACGTTCAGGTGGTATATAGCAGTCACAAAATGCACCTGTAATCAGAGAAAATACAAACCTATTGTGATGTGTCAAAAGTACTCACTTTAGTTAATAATAATAATAATAATTAGCTCATTTAGATAGTGCCAAACTCCACACTAATATATGCTCAAAGCGCATTACATAAATCAGATGACATGGTTAAAACAATAACATAGTAAAACAATTGGTAGGATGATATAAAAAATAAGAAATAGAAATGAGACATTATAAATGCTTAAGAGAGGGGGAGGGGACATAAAAAAAACCACTGAATAATTAAAAGTACTGGGTAAACAAATGTGTTTTAAGAAGTTTATAAAAAGATATAACATTTGGGGCATTTTTAAGTGTCTGGTAGTTCATTCCATTTCTTCACAGCAGTCACACTAAAAGAACGCGAGCCGAATTACTTAAACTTCCATCTTGGGACAGCCAGCAGGTTTTGCTGGCTAGAACGAAGATACCAAGATGATTGATAGACCTATAGGAGCTCACATAGATAAATAGGAGCTTTATGGACACACTGGTATCCAATGGACAAAATCTTATAGTCCACTCGTGCTATGATTGATAGCCAGTGAAGTCTTTAAAAGAGAAGACAAACTTGTGTCTTTAGGCGATCTTGTAACCATGCATGCTGCCTTATTTTAGATACGCTGTAACTTCTGTATTTTGGGATACCGACAAGAAGGCTGCTGCAGTAGTCCAGGCGTGATAAAATCAATGATCTAACAAGAGCAGATGTTTCCAATGTCAATAGTTGTCGTATGCCTCCGATATGCATATTGCATGTTACATATTTTTTTATCTTAAAGTATTTTTAGCTGTCACAAATTAGAAATTGTGAAAAGGCAGAATAGAATGTCTTTAACAGGATACTGAAAGAAACATAATATTTATTAAAAAGTTATTCAGTATAAAAGTTTTAGAGGGTTTTAGTGAATGCAACAATATAAACACACAACAGATGTTTTTAAACAGATATCTTAAATAGAGAAGTTAAAGTATGATAGGGACTACTTAGTACTTACTAGTGGTGGTTCCAGAGGGTATCCGTCACTAAGACGTAGTTAAGGAACATTATTTAACAACTGAAGGTCTAGGGGCTTTAACCTCCCTTTTTCGATTTTTCACTTCGTGTATAAAAATGAGAATATTGGGAAAATGTTTTAAAAATGGGAAACCAAAATAATTCGCCAACAGAACCCCTCTTTCCTTAAAACCTGTGTTCTTGCCTGTTTGGAATACTATCCAGTAATCACTATTATTGTTTTAATGTTTACTTGTAATAAACCTCTCATTATAAAACGCTAAGTGAAAAAAGTCCATTCAGATCAGAGGACAAGGGGCCATATTTCACTTCAACTAAGTAATAACCGTCGAACCAAATAAATATTATGATATATAGACCTATTAAGTTTATTGAAAGTTAACAAATAAGTAATATAATATATATAATAAATAATATAGAATCATTATGAAGGATACGGTATCGCAATACGAACTTTGAATCGGCCACCTGTGAATGAAAAATGAAAAATTATATATAAGTTACGTAAAATGTCAACACACACATATACTATAATATTATTACATGTTAGGATACTAATGTAATCCCAGTCTACGTTGATATAAATATTCTGAAGGTCCCTCTAAAATGGGCCCAATAATGGACTCTAAACACACAGTAATACCAAGTGGTTAGGGGACTTTCTAAATTATATTGCAATGCTATACTACCTTTGTACAGTAATTATGAAACTTCAGAAAGTCCCTCTAAAATGGTTTCCCATAATACAAAATATAAGCCTCTAAAGACACAGTAATACCAGGAGGGGTACTCTTTCTAAATTATATTGTAATACTATACTGCCTTTGTAGAATGATTATGAAAATCCCTCTGTAATGGCTTCCCATAAAGCAAATTTTAAGACTCTAAACACTTAGTAATACCATTTGGTGTACTATTTCTAAATTGTATTGTAATACTATACTGCCTTTGTATAATGATGATGAAAGTCCCTCTATAATAGCTTTCTATAATGCTGATTGTAAGACACATAGTAATACCAGTTGGTGTACTCTTTCTAAATTATATTGTAATACTATACTGCCTTTGTATAATGATTATGAAAGTTCCTCTATAATAGCTTTCCATAATGTAGATTTTAAGCCTCTAAATACTCTTATAACTCAGTTTCACAGGATGCAGGAATGCTGCGTATTTGATGCAATATTTTGCTAAAATACTCCTAAATATGCGTGCATCATGGTTGACGCAAAATATTTACAATGTCAATCATTTTCATTTTTTTTAAATACACAGAAACCTGTTATTTATGAGAAGAAAAAACAATGGGTATACATGTATTGGTATTATAAAGATAGAATAGTGGATAATGGATACAAGTATGCATGAAATATAAACAAGACGGTTATTCAGTTAATTACGGTATGTGATTGAAATAATATATGCTTGACTCCCATTTTTGAATGCTTGACTCCCAAAATAAAACCCTGTGAGTAATGAATACTCCCATGTTGCAGATGCTAGGTGGAGCCCTACTTATACCGGATGTGGTGGGGGTTACTCTTTCTAAATATTACTGTAATCCTATACTACCTTCGTATAGCGATTCTGGGGGTCCTTCTATTATGGCTTCCCACACATGCAGATTGTCAGACTCTAAACTGACTGTGATACCGGGTGGGGGACTTTTCTGCAGAGCTGCTAGCTCCTTCTTCAGTCTGGAAAAAGAAACAGAACCTCACGTATATCGATATTATTCAACTATATTCCCACTGATGAATGCATCGTGCCAGCATAACATGTACGTAGAAAACACTTTTGTCCATGGGCCTAGATAGGTCACAGTGTACTCCCTATTATGATACTCCCCACCTCGCTCAGTGAATCTACATGAGTGGTACAAAGATAGCCACCTCCAATACACTATATTAATGTAATATATGTTTACAAATTCGACGGATCAAATGCAATCATTACCAAGCTCGTAGACAGGAGGGTTCGTAGGGTTCGAACGAACCCCCCTTTTTCTGAAGTGCCCTTTCAAACTAGGCTTGGAAAAGTTATTTGCCCCCAACCAAGTACTGCTCGCTACGCTCGCAAGTGCCCTTTTAATACCAAAAAGAACCCCCAACAAAATCCTGGCTATGGGCTTGATTCCAAAATGCAGAGAATTCCTATCACTGAAGATATTCCTAAGTATGATCGCTGTATGAGGTTCTCAGATCCTGACTACGGGCTTGATTCCAAAATGCAGAGAGTTCCTATCACTGAAGGTATTCCTAAGTATGATCGCTGTCAGAGGTTCTCAGATCCTGGCTGACACAAGGGCATGCCTGATTATAAACTGTGAACCAAACTTCCCATAAAACAAGTGTCTAACGGAAAAATACTTGCAATGATATATGTTTGCATGGGGGACATCAGTTAAATTAAATTAGCAATGCATGTGCCTGAAACTATCCCCCTCCCTTGGAATTATTTTGTCCCTACTGCCCCACTCCCCGGAAAAAAGGTAACTATGGCCCTGTTGAACTGCATGATATTTGACTAAAGTAATATCCAGAGAATACACTATACACGCCTTTATTTTGCTTCGAATAATTGATATAAAATGCTTAAATAATAATATTTTTCCAGTATTTCTCTTTATGACATCAATGTAACACTTAGCCACGAGGTCTGAGCGCAAATATACCGAATTACTCAAACAATTATAATGGGGTGGAGGGTGAGATACGTCCCTGGCACCGTCGCCTCTCACTTCTAGGAATCTATGTTCGCCCATGCACTTATGACAGTTGGCATATGTAATTACTAACGTAGCCTGAGAAGGGGGAGGGTTGGAGACATGCCTCCCCAATCAGATTTTTTTCTCCTCAACAATTTTTATATTTGCCTGGCTTGCGGTCCTATTAACGTCCCCCCCTCCCCATAATATCCTGGCTATGCAATTGAGTTAGGGGAGGGGGTAGGCTAGTATACGGTCACTGAGGTTTCTAAAAAAAATTAAAGTTCATTCCAAATAAGCATAGCTAATCAGGAGCGTTGGAACGAAATTCATATCGGGTGTGATGGAGAGGGGGGCTGTGCCTGTTTCTGAACATTAGAATTTGCCGGTGAATACTTCAACGCCCCTACTAATATGGGCGTAAATCCCGGGGGGAGGGGACGGGTGGACACGCCCCCCACTTTTCGGACAGGGGGGACGCCTATATAATTATCCCCCCACTTTTTGTTAGAAAAACTGAAAAATTCAGTGAAATTAAAATTAAAATGCCTAAATAATAATCTTTACCAGTATTTCTCTTAATTTTATCAATGTAACACTTAACCATGTCGTCTTAGTGCAAATATACCGAAGTACACAAGTGGTCTATAATGGTGGT
>JAULBS010148362.1:0-12294 GCA_032355785.1 Symmetromphalus regularis
AGCTATTGTGTTTAGTGATACATCTGTATCACTGTATAAGACAGACATCAGGATTATGTCAGACAGAACAGTAATAACCTGACTGTGATGGCTGATATGGGATGTTCTCTGATATTACCATCTCACCAAACATACATGCTGGTCTTACTTATAGTCATTCTGTTATCTACAGTACATGCAGACTGTCCTGTTAATAAGCCGTGTGTCTGTAGAAGAACTAATTTGATCTGTGATAATATTGACAATGTCTACAACGTGCCATCATTTGATTCATCTAACATCACATACGCAAGTTTGATATTAAGAAATATGCCAGGTTTGACGACATTGCAGAATAATGCATTCAGTGGATTGAAAGTTAAAACTATCGAACTTAATAATCTTGGTCTGTATAAAATAGAACCAAAGGCATTCTCCGGTCTTGATGATACACTTGAAACATTAAAGATTATGTACATCCATCTTGAGAGTCTTGCAGATTATGTTTTTAATCCAGTGAAGAATTCTTTGAAAGAGCTGTACCTGGATAAAAATAACGTGACTACTCTGAGTCCCACACTGTTCAGTCACCTAAAACAACTGCAGAAACTATCTCTCAACAAAAACAAGTTGAGATCATTGAGTCCCACTCTGTTCAGTCAGTTGACAGAACTGAAGTTTTTATCTCTCACTTATAACAAGTTGACAAGATTGAGTTCTACTCTGTTCAGTCACCTAGCACAACTGACAAATTTGTACCTTTGTTACAATGATCTGGAGACAATCTCAGATGACGCTTTTAGTCACCTAACACAACTGCAGACTCTAGCACTTCATAATAACAAGCTGACTACTTTGAGTCCCACTCTGTTCATTCACCTAACAAAACTGAGGACTCTATCTCTCAATCATAACAATTTGACAAGATTGAGTTCCACTCTGTTCAGTAACCTAACACAACTGACACGTTTGTACCTTCATTACAATCAACTGGAGACAATCGCACATGGTACTTTCAGTAACCTAACTAAACTGGAGATGCTACGTATCCATGCTAACAAGTTGACAACATTGGATTCACATCTGTTCAGTAATTTGAATGATCTCCGAGAACTTAAAATAGCTGCAAACCCATTCAACTGTGACTGTCGCCTGGATTGGGTACGAGATTTCAGATTGAGCAAGTTAATCGATGACACTGCAGTCTGTTTTAATCCTCCCAACCTGAAAAATGTTGATATTTTGTCATACACCACATCACCATGTCCTCCTCCTACCTCTGCAGTGATAACAACACTACCAACAACAGCATCACCAACAACGACAATAACAGGTAAACATAGAAATGTTTGTAAATTAATGTTCTAAATACATGTATAGCACAAAGAAAGAAATGTCTTTTAAAGATAACTCAGAACCCGGCGCACGCCCCCTCTAATTTTCGGGCAATGAAATTTTTCTTGTAAAACCCTAAGCGAAAGTACAGGCCAACGCATCAATTACAATTCCCATAAGCCAGGCCTGGTTTCGCCCTCCAAAGTTGCGCTCCACCCATTCACATTTGCTGGAACCGCCCCTGAGTTGATTCAAGTATGCCTTAATGTAGTACATTCACCCAGGAGAAGATGTAGTGGGAAGAAACGTGGTCAAACTGTGTTTGATTCTCGCGTACGTAACAAACATGTCACGTATGTCTCATAATGGACCCTCTATTTGGAGAATAACCCATATACATTAATAATACTATGCAAATTATTTCTATGATTATCGTACACATATGTAGATTTGTCGTCCGTTAATTGTCGCTATGATTATCTTACATACATGTAGATTTATCATCCGTTAAATATCTCTATGATTGTATTACATACATGTAGATTTATCATATGTTACTTATCTCTATGATTATGTTACATGCCTGTCGATTTATCATGTTAATTGTTTCTGTGATTATCTTACAGACATGTAGATTTGTCATCTGTTAATTATCTCTATGTTTATTTCGACAGTGACAACAACACTGCCAACAACGTCATTATCAACTACACCAGGTAAATATTGTATTTATTTATAAATTATATTCTAATAGAAAGTCGTACTTGCTTAACGACGTCACAGTGATTATGACGTAATGATGATGTCACACTGTAAAGAAAGGAATGTTTGTTTCATGTCACCTTCAACAAGTGGTTTAATTAGCAGATAATATAATTATGTAAACAAATGCATGTACGAACAAACATGTCTTTGCACTGTGTGTAAGTCTACAGATTAAGTCATTTTCAACACTATTTTTAAAACTACAGTTGTTTATACCTTGCATGATTAATACCAGATATTTGGTCTTTCCTTACACCTAAATATGTTGACCTTGTTCAAGATCAAGTTCACACATTTTGAAGTAAAATAAAAAATATTGTCAAAATTCGCAAAATCACCGTATATCATTTCCCACAGCATCAACAATATATGAAATAGAAGCACGATTTTGTCACCGGGCTTTAGAAGAAGAAAAAAATGGAGTTTCATAATTGTTTTGGTTTCTATAGCAACCAAGCTGAAGTTAAGTGAGTGCCAAAATTAATAATTCTCGTAATATATATTTCTTCTTTAATAACTTTTAAAATACCCTTGATGTAGTTTATATGTTAATGTGTGGTGATGTATAAATATGTTTTAAAAACGTGGTAACTTAAAACACTAATTCTAGTGAAGGTCAAGGTCACTATATTTGAGGTTAAATATAAATTTTCATTTACCAAGAAGTGTTTTATTTTTGAAGTCTGAATCTAACCTCAGTTAGTACACACACTCAATCATAGACCATTCGAAAGCTTATTATGTCCCAGTAAAAATAAGGTATGGTGAAAAAAATGTCAGTTGGTGCAGTTACGAGAAATTTGGGTTTAAATGTCACCAATATCTTCAAGAGTTTAAAAAAAAAATTGTTTCTCGTGTTTAGTAATGTGAACCTAAATCTCATTCCATAATGCTTGCTGGTAAGCAATTCAGTTGGGGTGTATGAATCCTAACCATGATCTATGATGCATTAAATGCTCTGAAACTGTCTTCCTTTACTGTACGGTGTGAGAGGAGTATAGAGACGCATGCAATATTACCATTGGTATGTGGAAAACTGGCAAATGCACAGCATGTTTACGCATCAGACCCAGAGAGCACCAAATGGATACCACAATTTGGTGATACACTAACTCAACATATATTGCCACAAATGGAAGAATTCCAGCAATGGGGCCATGCCCAGTCAACAACATTTCTGGGATCAGTTAGTGCAACCTCTACTGATTTTTCTACTGAATGTGCGGTCAGAGTGAAGAGGTAATTGGGGACTTCGCATACAAACAGTAAGAACCTTGGTTTGTTATTTCTTTGAAGCAAACAGACCCAACTATGCCATATGGACTTTAGTCTATATTACTGATATGATGATGCTACTATGAGAAAAACAAACAAAGTATCAGTTAGAAGATGAAGGTGATACTATTTCTAAAGTCTCAGAAAGCAGCAAAACTGTCACAATGTCCATTAGGGATGTCATGGCTGTCATTCTAATGACAGGATTTCATAAAGCTGACAAAGTTATTGAAGTGTTTGATAGATAAGATGAGGCTAACCGTGTTAAAACCGCTAAACAGGATCATCGAGCAGTTATACATCTGCTTGTAAGACATCAAATGCTTGGAAAATGGCCAGTACCTCCGTGGAACAAGTTTCTGGGTGTATCATACAAAAGGCAACCACTCGTAAATTTTCTTTGTGAATACGTAGTTGCTAATGTATCACAATGGGTGGAAGAACACCCAAGTTGTACACTCGTCATTATTGACGGTTTCTCCAATGGTGAGGTTGTAAAGTCCAATACCAGCAATGGTGAGAGATAAGACACACACTATATAACTCCTCAGAAAGAAGCTGACACCTGGATGTTTCTACATGCTGTTTTTGTTGATGCCCCGTTTGGAGCACGTGGTGTACCATGAACACTAATCATTTGGTTACCAGATACAGATGCGATAGTACTTGCTATGTACTACTTTATTCAAGTGAAAAATACAGCTAACATTTGGATTGAAATGGGTATGATCACTAGCACAACTGACAAGCGCCCATTTATACCTGTCCATGCACTTTTGCTGCACTCGGTCCCCAGTTTTGCAAGATTCTCCATGCAAAGCATGCTATAAGCACTGGCAAAGAGAACGGAGCAGCAAGTTTCAAAAATCTAAGCAGCTTGGGACAAAATGACAAAGAGGCTGCAATTTCATCAGCTTCTATTTTCATATCAGATTTATATGATCCAAGGAAATAGTGATGATGATCAATAGAAAATGATAACATCAGAAATTCTGAACACAATAACTTATCATATGTTTATTATTTGTTTGCAAGGGGTGAGGGAAGCGGAGTTTGGCTGATGGAGGTTAATGCTGTATTGGTTAATCGGCCATGTAATAGTAAATAATAGTTCACATTACTAAACTACATGATAAATAAACATATTGTAAACTTTTGAAGAGGGTGGTGAACTTTGAACCGAGATTTCTAGTGACTACGCCACCCGACATGTTTGCACCATACCTCATATTGACGGAAACGATAACTTTTTGAATGGTGTATGATGTGAGTGTGTGCACTAAACGAGGTTTGATCCACACTTCAAAAATAAAAGACTTCTTCACATATTTCTAAAGTGTAAATGACAATTTATATTTGACCTCAAATATAGTGACCTTTACCTTGACCAGAATTATTTTTTATGTTACCACATTTAAAAAAAAATTAGGCATCACCACACATGACAATATATATTAAAAAAAATAATAATAAAAAAAAAAACCCAAACAAAACAAGGGTATTATGAAAGTATTTTAGGGAAATTATTAATTTTGGCACTCACTTAACTTCATCTTGGTTGCTATAGAAACCAAAACATTTATGAAACTCCAGATTACATTGTTCAAAAGCCCAGTAGATACGTAATGTTCAGTGACAAAATTGTGCTTCTGACTCGTGTAGTTTTGATGTTGTGAGAAATGATATATGGTCAATTTGCGATTTTGACAATATTTTTATTTCAAAATGTATGACCTTGAACATCAAGTAAAGTTTTGTTTTATTTAATGATGCCTCTAGAGCACATTGATTTCTATCTTCTCATCGGCTATTGGACGTCATACATATGTTCATTCTGACATATGTCTTTAGAGGAAACTCGCTGCCGCCATATAGGCTACTCCTTCCGATGAGCAGCAAGGGGTATTTTATATGCACCGTCCCACAGACAGGACAGCACATACCACGGCCTTTGATAAACCAATTGTGGACACTGGCTGGAACAGAAAATAGCCACTGAGAAGGATCGATAAGACGGCCGATCGGTTCACATGCGTACACGCTACCGTTTGATCTACATCCCGCTTCCTTCTTTTTCTAAAGATACATGGATGTCGATCATTTAGGAGGAAGGGATTTAACTCAGTCGATAGAGCGTTCACCTGAGATGCTGTGGTCGTAGGATCAAACCCCATCGAGACCCTATCATTCTACGATTAGTTTTTATCCCGTTCTAACTAGTGCCCCACGAATGATTTATTAAAGGCTATGGTATGTGCTCTCCTGTCTGTGGTAAAGTCTGTGGTTAATGGGAAAATGTGGTGGGTGAAGACTACTTGTCATAATCATACAGGCCAACCCCTGAAATTGCCCGCAGCAATCGACAATGCATTGGAGATTGACGCGGCACTTTCTTTGTCGCGGACTAAAACAATTTCAAGGAGCATTTTTTCTTATTATTAAAAATAGGTATACTTTACCGTTTACGTTAAAATTGCCGTGGAAAATGCCGTGGACACTATTTCTCCACAGCATTTATTTTGCCATGGACATTTTCTTAATTGCAGGGGTTGTATAACAGACTAACCCCATTAGCCAAGACGACACGGTTTACAACAAACACCAATATTAGACAATGAGAACTTTTTTTTTTTTTTATGAAAATAATAAGCATGCATGTTTAATAAGTCGTCTTGATGGAAACGTATGATTTAGTTTTCTGAACAGAATCATCATTATTAGCCAGGGAACAAAGCATCTCTGTGAAACACGACCCAACAATAACAATTCATTTAGCCTACAAAATTATCAAATGTTTGTCATCCAATAGCTTATAATTAATAAATCAATGCGCTCTAGTGGTGTCGTTAAAGAAAAAGCAAAACAAAAGAATGTTTTAGTTATCCCGCCATGGCTATATATTCTCAACCAAAAAAGAAAGTACACACATTTTGAACAATGATATTTGTTATCTATAGTCTTCGAAGGGATATATTGGAAAACATATCAGCATTTCTAGTGACCACTTCAAACTTGTACAGGGATATATTTTTGGGGGTTCAAATCTCACGTGGTCAATTCTGTCAAATCTGAAATACGTGGTTAATAAGTGCGTTTTCACTCATTTAAAGGGATAAGGTATCCATGTTATAGAAAAACTAATTTTTAACAAATTAAGTTAACAAATGAAAATGCCACACTTAACTTAAATTGAGCATCATATCGATTTTCAGAAGTTTGATTCCACTGTTGACATAATATAATGTTTTACCATTATCCTCTTAACAGTTTACATGTCAAAGAAACAAATAAACACTATACCAATCACAATTACTCGAATATTAACTGATTATCTCGCCTAGAACAGTGACAATACCTTACACTGTCCAGCATATTCACCAAATTGGAACCCCATTAAATACATTTGCGATGCATGGGAACGAAGCGTATACAAACAGTTGCCACTGTCAACATGCATGAACAAATTTCAGCCTTTTTTTTTTAGAGATATGAATCAACAAAATATCGCATATTTACCATGTTATCTTCCGAACCTGTACTGATGCGGACTTGTGATTTAGGGAAAGATGCATGGTACCAATGTATCAGGAGTTGTATTGTGCTCAATATATCTCAATTTCTTTTCATTCCTGAATATCAGCTAGATGTAATGCATATTTAATTAAATGATCTCACTTCTATAGAGTGTATACTTTCTTTTTTGGTTGAGTATATATTATCAAAATACGATCTTTTATTTATCCTACCAACATTAGAAAGCCTTGCGGCGTTGACAATTCTGACTTTCCTATGATAAAGCCGATAACTTAAGGCACTAATTGATTATTCACTATATAACGTAAATTGCTTCTAAATTTCGAAACTAAAGCCAATGTTTACTTTGGTTTTTTTTGTCTAGTTTCCTGAGTCAAACATTGACATAACAAATCTGCTTTATCTTTGATCTGGCGTAATAAATTCCCGTTTGATAATAATTAATTATTTGCATTTTACAAAATAAAAAGCTTTTACAAATCTATCATAAAAAAATGTGTGGATTGGACAGACAGCAGGCCTATACAGACTAACTCCTGAAAACAGCCATGTTTGTAGCAAGACTGAATACAATGTAAACCCGTATTTTGATCCTACTGTGCATACAAATAATGATAATATAAATTTATATGTCATTTAAATCTTTTTAAATTGAAAGGGTATTATTAATTCACTTTAATTGTTAATGATGTGTGAAATACGTATTAACGTATCACAAATTTAAGAAATATCATATACAATGTAATCATAATGTAAGTTACTAATACCTCTACAAATTGTATTATTGTATCGTAGGCAAAATTAGAAATTTATAATACTATGATCTGTATGTTACCACTACCTCCAGAAAATATATTACATTAAATCGTATTGCAAATTTAGTGAATATAATACATAATGTCGTAATATATTCGTTGCCAGTACCTATATCAGCTGTATTACATTATATCGTATCGCAAATTTAGGGAATATAATACAAAACGTCATAATATATTCGTTGCCAGTACCTATATCAGCTGTATTACATTATATCATATTGCAAATTTAGGGAATATAATACACAATGTCATAATACATACGTTGCCAGTACCTGTATCAGTTGTATTATATTATATCATATTGCAAATTTAGGGAATATAATACAAAACGTCATAATATATTCGTTGCCAGTACCTATAGCAGTTGTATTATATTATATCATATTGCAAATTTAGGGAATATAATACAAAACGTCATAATATATTCGTTGTCAGTACCTGTATCAGCTGTATTACATTATATCGTATTGCAAATTTATGAAATATAATACACTATATCATAATACATACGTTGTCAGTACCTGTATCAGCTGTATTACATTATATCGTATTGCAAATTTAGGAAATATAATACACTATGTCATAATACATACGTTGTCAGTACCTGTACCGGAGACATATAGGTTAATATGATGGTCGCCTTGAGGCTTTGTATGATGTGACAAAATGTTTTATTAGAATGTTTTAAAATTGGTTTTATTTGTTATAGTTAAGAAAATTACTTCGTTGAACTAAGCAATATATATTTGTGCTATATTTGACATTTTATAAACATTAATGACTGTCTTACAGACGCAAATATCCGGTTTAATGTCTCCAGCTATTAAATCAATTCAACAAATTGTCAAAAACACGTTATTATATGTGACTTGCTATTTTCATATTGTGATTATATAGTACATACCAAACGCCTTAAGTCAACCCCTGACATTTGACCTTTGACCTAATTCTGTCTGTTTTTTGTTTCCTTTCTGTGGGAAAGTGCATATAAAATATTCTTGCAGCTAATGAAATAATGTAGCTGGTTTCTTCTGAAGACTATATGTGAGAATTTCTAAATGTTTGACATCCATAATTAAATTATTTTTAAAAAGTCTCTTTTAGATTTAACTACAAAACGAATTCTGAACAAAACAGTATACCCGAAAAAGACATAATCCAAAAGACTTTTAACACAGGCATTGGAATGTTTCAGCTCAAATTCAGAGAAAACTAAATGACTGATTCATATATTTTAATATACGTATCCTAAAATTACAAATAAAAATAGATAAATTAGTGATTTCACTCTGATGAGAAAAAGGGATTATACAATGTATTTTTTCTTGTAGTGAGACAATTCACCTGACGCATCAACAACTGGCATTAATGACATCAGAACCAAATACGGAACATTCCGATTTCATGTTCGGTACATTCCGATTTCATGTTCGGAAATTCCGATTTCATGTTCGGTACATTCCGATTTCATGTTCGGTACATTCCGATTTCATATCTCAAGCGAACGATCTACTATCAGGACCGAATTTATAAGGGTGCAAATGGGGCTATTGCCCCGTGTCTGTTGCCCCGTGTCTCCTGCCAGAAACACACCCCCTCTCCCAGACCAAGGACTTCCTTTATATAAAAAAATGTAATAATTATAAAGTAAGTTGTATTCATTAATTTTAGTTATTTTTTAATTATTTGTCATGTAATTTAATTTCTATGAAGTGCATCGGGCCCCCCAACATCTAAATCCTGTCTACCACTGTCGCAAACCTTTAAAATATGAATGCCCTACACCGCGTTTACGTCAACTAAATGACTATTTTCTCTCGTTAATGCGCTAACAATTGAGCAAAATGAGCACTTTGTCCAGACCATATTTGCATACATCTATGCAGGGAACCGAGCAATTGTGAATTATACCCTAAAGAATGTGACGAGTTAGGTTTGCTTGTCGAGTAACCATGACGAAATGTCTAAAGCTACATAACTTCCGTTCAGGCAACAATGGGCTTCCAAAACTGACTGTATCTTATCTCGATTCATCTCTATCAAACAGAGAGAAATCAATAGGATATCAGTGTGTGGTTATGACGCGCCGATATATATGTCAACGAACTGTAAAATGCATCGTGAGGTATCGCTTACACTGAACATGTGCAATCGGAACGTTCCGAACATGAACGGAATGGTCCGAACATGTAATCGGAAAGTACTGAACATCAAATCGAAATGATTTTCCACTGGTTGATTCCGTTGAGTGACCACCAGTTGCAACAATAGAAGTCATTTCCATTTAGTTCCTTTCTTGTCGATACACCTGCTTAGTGGTCAGTGATTTACTAACTCAAATACCAGTATATATGCAGTTTTAGAACCATTTAGAAAGAAACAACTTATAATAGTTATTGTATATTATTATATTATTTTATATTATATTAGTACTAATTTTGTTTTATATTATTCGAGTTTAGTTAATTTGAATGACTGGATCATTGAAAGGACCTGCAATAAAATTGCAAATGAATAACAATTCCTCTATATTTACGTGTTTATACATGAATCATCTCAATATTATTATAATATGATGCCTCATAAAAATGTATTCTTTGCATGACTGATTGTCATCCTGTAAACCTTTATAAGCCATCTGTGTTAGTATGCAGTCAACCTCAGTAATATTGATTAGCAGAAAACATAATCAGATGATTAGTTATCGGTTATAATGGCTTAAACATGAATATTTGAAACCTTATATAGTCATCAAAACCATAGCTCTACACAAAACAGAGTCAAAGGAAATTTCTGGTCAGAAAGAAAATGGTTTTGTGTATTTCAGCATAGTTTTAAAATAGTAAATTAAAATTTTATTAAATTCGTAATGGCAAGAACTCACGAAATACTGTCAAAATACTGATCATATACGCTATTCAAGAAAGTGCTCAAATGTATCCATCCATAGATTGGCTTTAACCTTTTGCAAAGAGATTTGTTTTCAGTATATTACATTCAACTTATAAATGTCGCCATTCAAATTTAAAACAGGACTTTATTTACACACATGGCCACCTTTCGGTGGCATCAGAGGAACATAAATATTAATAAAAATACAATATGGTTCCAAAAACATGTATACATTGTACTTGAAACAAACAAATGAGCAGCAAAATATTAAAAACAATTATAATTACTCATAATTCAAGAGGCTCAGAACTATTTGTTAATAACTGATATAAACTTACACAATTTTTTAAGAACACTAATACGTTTTGAGCTGAATCGTTGCTGGAATTTGTATATATTTGCAGTTTATGGGGAGTGTAGGCAAATCTTGAATGTCTGCACTCATTAATATCAAAGTTGTGGTGATACCAGGTGTACGCGAAAGTTAAGCATATCATGTCCCACAAGTTGTATTAGTCAGAAACAAATACTTAGCCTGGGATTACAGAGCATGGTAAAATGTTATAATTATGGCCTGTTACAATATTTATAGAATATTAAACGAGATTGCATTTGATATCAGGTTTGTCTTCCGAATGAACTAATTTAAATTTGTCACGGCTTTTGCAAGAGACTAATTCAAATTAATTCACGAGGAACATAAACTTGCTATGAAATAGAATCAAGTTTAATATCCTAATTATTTATATATATATTTTTTATTACCCAACATCAATTTTATTACCCAACATTCTTTTGAATAAACATTTCACTTCGAAGAATCTAAAAATAGCGTCCATGTTCAAATTATTGTTCATGAGGTTAGTATTTGTGACGTCAGGATGTCTATGACGTCGAGTTATTGTTAGTGATGTAATGCCACTGGCTGTTCTGACCAATGACGATACTTGCAAGAGTTAATACCTACCGAGTCATATCACTTTGATATTAACCGACATATGTTGTGTTCCAGTAGCGGATCCAAAGGAGGCTCCAGGGGATCCGAACCCCCCCTTTTCTCGTATTTATTATATTATATATTGCGAGTGGAAGGACGTGAAAATTAACCATTTTTCATCAGTGCTATTCACCCATCACATTTTGACCCCCCCCCCCTTCATGAAATCCTGCATCCGCGACTTTGTTCATAACTCGGTTTGTGTAAGAACATTACAGTGTTATGGAAATAGCATGCATTGTTTCTTGAGACGGGAAAACGTAAAACATATAGCGACAAGGAATCTGTACAAGTGTATAGGCTGTCTCACGTCACGCTAGAGATTATCAGTGTGTAGTTTCACTCTATTGACCGAGACAATGACATTTGAAATATTAATATGCGTACTACATCATTTATATAAATCCTTTCAAACGAACGCAGTTACATTTACTAATCAATACTCCCCGAACAGAATTCAAAGAATGTTCCTTCCTTCCTCGTGTTCATAGTTATTAAATGCATTCGAGGAAAGAAAAAACTAAATATTTATATCCGTTTTGAAGAAGAAAAAAATATATATACAAAAACATCATCTAGTTTAAAGAATATTTATTGTACTTAAGGATATTTCAATTTGTGTTTGCCTATATATATATATATATATATATATATATATATATATATATTTTAGAGGTTATAGAGAGTAATCACTAATGT
>JAULBS010148373.1:0-12293 GCA_032355785.1 Symmetromphalus regularis
GACGTCCAATAGCCGATGATAAGATAAAAATCAATGTGCTCTAGAGGCGTCGTTAAATAAAACAAACTTAACTTTTTCTTTAAAAGCATGCAGTGTTATATCTTCTTATTGCAGCTTCATACAAAAATCTAATGTAAATCAGACATTTTGGAAGCTCTTCACTTCTTTAAAACTGTTTTTTGTCACATCAAATATAAACATGTTGGTTGGTCACAAATCGTATAGTTTCAAGATACTATTCTTAACCAGTTTGATTCTTGAAACAAATCATTATAAAAGAATTGAAAACAAAATTAAATGTTTTATAAACGTAGAAACATTTAGAAAATATGATGAACACATATCGGACAAACCATTTTATATTGTACATATAATCCAATCAGATCACATAAATACAACATATAAGGGAAAATTGTTCAAACTACAAAACAGTAGGACTATTTAAAGGAAAAGACTGTTTAATGACACTCCGGTACATTATCGAACTATTTGATACTCAATAAACCTAGACCTTTATATTATTTACTCTAATAAATTATCATAGATAACTATATTTAAATTATTGTTCTTGAAACACATCAAATAATTTCCTTCGGACTAATCAATTCAACACATAGAAAGTCGTTATCATATGAAGGAAATATATTTTGTTCAAAGGCTTTCTTCGTTACTGATGTAGATAATTATAGTTTAGGTTTTTTACCCACACTGAGATGGGTTTTTTGAAAACAAAACGAATACCATTCAGCAAGCGATTGTAAACTTGAAGATACCTAGGGAAAAATTCCATGTATGCGTTATATGCAACGGAAATGATTTCTAAAGTAGTGTCGGAAACAGAATAAAAATGATTTTCATCGATTATTTCTTTCGCAGTAAACTGACAGGTAAATATATTGTATATATATATATTTAATGACATTCTACCTAATTTAGCATTTACTTGTTTTGGCTCTCATTGATGTATAAGGTGGTTTTTACACTTGAAATTAAAAGATATATTTTAGCAGATAGATTGATTTTCACACTTTATTGGAACAGACTATGCCTCACATTTCGCAATTGCA
Organism: Symmetromphalus regularis; assembly: GCA_032355785.1. NCBI lineage: Eukaryota > Metazoa > Mollusca > Gastropoda > Neomphalida > Neomphalidae > Symmetromphalus > Symmetromphalus regularis. The sequence continues at coordinate 1,068 of JAULBS010148373.1, forward strand.
ATGAAATTTACAAATGTCACTCAATACTTGGTATAGTCTATTTCAATAAAGTGTGCAAATCACCTGTTTATTGACATATTTCTTTTAATTTGAAGAGCAAACACCTCTTTCCACATTAATAAGAGACCAAATAAATATATTCTCAATTAGTTAGTGTCATTAAATATATATTTACAATATATTTATTTGTCAGTTTAATATGAAAGAAATAATCGACCAATGTATTTACTTGTCAGTTTACTATGAAAGAAATATTCTGTTTCCGACACTACTTTAGTATATTGTTTAACGACATTCCAGCATCTTGTTTATTCAGCAGCTGTTAGGTGTCTGACATATGATATTTATGACTCATGTTTTTAGAGGAATCCCGTTACCGCCACATAGGCTATTCTTTCCGCGTAGCAGCAATAGATCTTTCACACGCGATTTCCCACATATAGGACAGCACACGCCTCATCCTTTGATAAACCAGTTAAGGACCACTGGTCGGTATAAGTGGCTTACACATACTCACTGAACCTTTGCAGAACACTCACTGGGTTGATGCCGGTATCTAGATTAAAAATCCCATTCCTCGACTGAGATTTGATCCCAGTACCTATCACCAGTGAGACTAACAGCTTAACTATTTCGCCACCAAAGCTTAATATGCAGTGCATAATAATTGTTATAGTATATTGTCCATCTAGGAATATGTTTTGACAAAATAAATGCTTCAAAACCAGGAATGACGTTTTAATTTTAATCAGTGATCGGGTGTAGAGATTATGCACGACTAATCGATTATCTCCCTTTGGTATCAATACTGATATAGACCTTTGTTTTCAAGGTAATTCTCATCAGTTTTATAACCTTTCTGGCTGATACTGACATTTAATGCAATACTTGTGAAGAATCGGTATTTTTGTAAGGAAGAAATCGATCTTCTCATTCGACTTTTGACGGGAAAAGCCGAACCTCAAGGATGGGGTTTCCCTAAAGTTGTGTATGAATTTCGCGTTAATGAAATAGTAAATAGCTAGAGAAATGAATTCGATTTTTATTTGAAAAAACTTTATAATAATGACAAAGTTATACATTTGGAATTATAAGAATTAAACTTGATAATGTTTGAGGTTCATGAAAGTATGAACCGCAAAACAGCTTTACACACTTTGATATGAACAGATCCGTGCTAACGCGCTACGCCGTTCATACAGTGTGTAAAGCGGTTTTGCAGTTCATACTTCCATGAACCTCAAACATTATCAAGTTCAATTCTTAATTCATCTGGATTGCATGCCTAGGACAGCATGCTTGAGCCTCAGTTGGATATAGCATGAAATTAAGTTGTCAATGAAAGTCAAGCAAAATTGTATTTATTCCTCTCATTAGTACTGGATAAACATGTTTTATTAGCAGAACTTCCATATAAAACCAATGTAAATAATACAAAATGAAATAAGTCACTTTATTCACAGTTGTGAGAGATTGTACATTAACAATAAAAATATATTTAAAAGATTAAAAATAGTCATCACAAATAAAACACTAACATACTAATACAGAGTATAAGAATGTGCTAAAATTGAATTATCTATCCATGTATAAAAGGGATATTATGTATTTGTTATTTGCTTGCAGCAATGAATAGTATGTCAAGACAACTCACATCAGAGGTAGGAATATTTATACTTATGTTTCTTTTTATTGTACTTAACTTGTCAACAAACATAACTACAGTTTCCCCATATCCAAATGGGTGACACAATATACTAACAGAAAAAAAAAAAATACCCAAGTGTGTAGACAACAATTCATTGTATGTCTTTTTTTTCCCTAAAATACATTGGTAATGTTAGGATTGGGGATTCTTAATTCATTACCTTACATAATATATTTTGAAACACTACACAAATACAAATATTTAGCATTCAACAAACAAAACATTCTATAAAACTGAGTGAAATCAAAATGCATTATGAAAACACACACTCTTATGCAAATACATCATTAACTTTCAGTTAATGTATAAACAGGGATAGAAACTAATGCTTGACCTCTTGCCTGAGGCGAGTAAAAATCACCAGGGGGGGGGGGGTAAATCCTCACAGATGCCAGTCCCCTAGGCCAGTAGATATTTTTTTCCTATCTTAAAATTAAAATGGGGTACTAGTGACTTTTCGTCGGGAAGAGAAACGTTTTAAGCCTAAGTGAAAATAATTTCTACCCCTGATAAATTATTATTATGAAGAATATAATGCGTGCAATTAACACTGTATGTTCCGACATAAAATACCTTCCAACATAAGATGCAAATGATAAATAAATAACAGTTAAGAACAGGTCTATTTGGCAGTAGGGAAGGAAGTGAAACTACCGTGCTTTCATGACCAAGGGAGATTACTGCTACATGCTTATTGAGTGTTTGTTCCAGTTGTAATTTTGCATGACCTACTTTGAAATGGAAAACTTCAGTTATTCTCGTGGACAGGCTAACTATTCTTTTAATAAAGCAGGAACATTCTTGTTTCTTACAATTTCATTTTAAATTTTAACAAAATATTTTTACATGTCAAGCTTGTTACGTCAAAGCTTTCTTATGCAACCACCTAAAGGAGTGAAACATATGGCCTTTCAAGACAGGTTGTTACTTAATGCAGATTTCATTAAACTTAAATTAACTATTTTGGTGACAATAAAGCTGACCTTTTAAGACCAGTTGCTGTCTAATGAATGTGGTCAGATGAGTAGGTTTTATAAATATATCTATGTAATGTTTTATTATTTTATATTCAGTAAAATTTAACTGTTGTACAGGAAATATCAAGAAATGCTGAAGAATTAATTACAGAAGAAGAGAAAGAAAAGAAAAGAGCAGAAAAAAGAAGAGCTAAAAAGAAAGTGAGTATACATTTATTTTTTACCTATGAGATACAAAACCTTGTTATTTGCTATCAGCATACTACATAGCATTGGAAAGGAATAACATCACATCTCAAGCTATGACTAGGGCTTGATTTTCACTGGGAACCCAGAAAATATTCCCCTAAATTAAAAATCACTGGTATTCAGTCCAGCTGTAAAATTAATCTTCCAAACTTTTTAAATGTTTTGTTTTCAGCAGATGTACTTCAGGCAGCATCTATTAAAAATATAATTTCATTGTCCAGATTATAATATATCAGATGCCGAGCTTTCACTTAAAACGTAAAAAACACAGTCCATTCCATGTTCATTGAAAAGATTAGATTTTTGTGAATGTTCCTGACAGAAAGTTGCAGGAATTCAAATAGATACTCACAGAATTGACCTGTATGACTTTGTCAATGAATTTCAATGTCAGCTGTATTTCAGGATTCTTAAAATTGTGGTTTTAACAGTACATTTTTGTTTTCAGAGAAGAAGAGAAAGAAAGAAAATAGAAAAACAAGAAAATCCTAAGGTATTAACATACATTTTAAAACTATGGTGAATAGTGTCAAAAAGGTTACTGTCACTAGTAATTTGGTGAAATCACTGGATCTCCTTGTATCTTACTGGACTCTACTATTCCTTTTACAGGCACGACAGAAGCGAGTCAACATTGGGGGGTGCTGACAGATCTAGTTGGGGGGACTAACATATCTAGGCATGAAGTGTTGAGTTTAAAGTGGATATGAGCTTATGCTTCATTCAGAATTATTGGGGGGAGGGGGTGTAAAGCCCCCAGCTCCACTTATTCCGCTGTGCATGCTTTATAGTCAACTGAGGTTTGGATTTATTTTAAACCATAGGTAAATCCAATTTTGGTATAAAATATTTAGTGTCATTTGGATGCCTGTTTACAAATCTTGAGAACTCCACACTAACCCAGTGAGACGTAGCAAAAGCCACATATCAAATATTTGGGTTTACAAATCTTGAGAACTCCACACTAACCCAGTGAGACATAGCAAAAGCCACATATCAAATATTTGGGGAAACCATTGCACCCTTATGTATAAAAGTGGTCAAAAGTGATTTTAGCTTGCCTAAACATTTATCTCTGCCAATTTGATGTATTTATTTATGTGGAGCAAAATAAATAAAATGAGACCAATTTTCACAATGTTGTCACATTAAAACTAACCAGCTTTGTTAAAGGCTATACTTTAAAATTTCATAAATGTTTTATTTTATTGTCACTTTGCTTTGTGTGTTGTTTCTAATGTATTTACATCTATATTCCTGATGAAATTGTCGACACATTATGTTAATGCAAACTCGAAGATGTTTAGCTACATTTTCTGAACACCTTTGATAAAATATGTTTCTTAAAAAAAACAAATTTCAGGAAGAAAATGAGAAATGTGTCCATAAAGGAAAATCTGCCTCAGAAGGAGAGAAAGGGAAAAAAAGTGATAAAAAGTAAGCTGACATCTTGCTCATGTAGCTAAAAATAGACGTTCAGAAATACAGGGTCCCATTTTTCTGGAGGTCAGATCAATTTTTGCCTGCATTTGAGGGTTTTAAAATAAAATTCCACCTTAATTTTTGCCTGAATAAGAAACTTGCTCCAGCTTTTGGGGAGACATTTGCTCCCCTGCCCCCCCCCCCTCCTCATAAACTTATAAGAACAACTCACTAGACTGCCAAACTTGAGAAATTTGCCAGAACATCATCTTACATGTATGCATCACCCTCTGGGACAGATCTAGAGGACACACTGTCAGTCTTCACATTACCAATGGATGGAGAAATGTGAGGGTTGGGTCATTTGTGACATATTTATTATATTGTATCTGCTTCTGTTGTTGGTTGTTTGTTTAACGACGTCCCGCACAAAAAATAAACATCGGCTATTGGGGGTCATGCAGTGGATACATACAAACTTTTTTTTTTAAATCCGTGTTAAGAGCTGATATATTTTAGTACATACAATTGAAATAGATGTATCTGCTTCTGAGCCGAGACAGTATTTAATATTTATATAGATAATATTTAAAATGAGTGAAATAACTGATAATTTATTTATAGCATTAAAAAAAATGATCAGAAAAAGTTTGCCTGTTGATCTTGTGATTATTTTTATTTTAAGTTACATATGTTTCTATAAAAATTTCATCAAATTTCGATCTTGAAATTTTACATATTTAATGAATCATATTTAAAAAATAAATGTATTTCTCATTGAGCATGTGTATTAAAATGTCAGGTATTAATGTAATTAAAAATGTGTTTGTAGAATTACCAGTGGCACATCGTCAGAAGGAGAAATGGTGAGTGTTGAGTTATTATGACATGTTACCTGTGATATCTAGCTAATCATTTAATTGATAGTTGACTAACTGGAACAAATGATCCCGCATATAATGAACTGCAGCTTGGGATGTTTGGAATAACACTACCCTAAATAATTTTGGAGTTATGCCCCTTTATATGCTTTATTCATTTTTACTCCCTAACTGAATTCACATGTATTTTATTTGTATTTTATATCAAAGGATTACAGGGACTATTACTCTAAATATATTTGGAATTATAATGTGTCACTTATAGTATGCTACATATAGGCAGAAATAAATATTATTTGGTTTGGTATTACATACTTTTTAAGTTATACTGTAGATTATGAAATTCATTAAACATATGTTGACGAAATGTTGAGGATTCTGTTTCTTTAAAAAAACTAAAATGCTTTAAGGCTGAAGTTATGAAACTTTTCAAGATATAAATAGTCTGATAACTGTCATTTTTTAAAATACCTTACTAACAATTTGTCTCTTTTAGAGTTTTGACCCTACATCAGCATTTTTCACAAAAGTAGTTAATAAGAAAAAGAAAACTCCAACACAAGAATCTTCACAGACATCCAAAAAGGACAGATTGAAAGAAAAAGCACAGCATGGTGCTAAGAGTGAGGAAGAGGTCAGTTTGTTTTCACCAGAGATTACACTATCTGGTTGTATGGACTAAATCTTTATTTTGATCTGCTAACCTCGATACTAATGTTATTTTGAACTGGAGGTCAATTCTGGATGTTCCTCAACTTTAAAAGCAATAATATATTTATTATGTCAAAACAACATTATTGGAACATGAGAATATCTTTTTAAAAAAAACATTATAATTAAGCCTATTATAAATAGTCAAATCTTGTTGGCTTGACATTGGATCGGTCAACAACAAGGCTACACTCAAACCAAAAGCAAAATCCTGATGGTTTTGGTTCAGTAAACCATTAAATTAGCTATGGATAGATCGAATAACTTCAGCATTGAATATGAGCCTTTCCAGTGTGATATAAATCAGTGTAATTAGCTATATTTCCCTCGAACCACTCATCCATGAAATATCAATGCCAAACAATGGATCATTTATTTTGTCCCGCTTAGACTGGTACAAAATCTGTTGAACCAGATCGGCAAATTTGTCACACAAATATCCAATGTTGACCAAATGCTTTGGTCGAACTCCCTGTTGGGTCGAATTATTTTGGTGGCCACGGGGTGTTCGAGCCAACTGTATACAATTTCATTAAAACATTTCAGTATTCAGGAATTTGTCGAATAAGTTAAATATGGTTATAAGTGATATTGACATAAGCAGATCTTGAAGGGGTGCAAGAAATGTGCTCCCACACACCTTTTTTTTACAGATATTGTATTTTTACTATACTGGATGATATCCAGCACTTTTGTAGACACTATGTGGAATACCTTTTTCATCAAATTCCTTTTTGCCACTCCTGACTGCTCTTAAGACCATATCTTATTGATCTGATATTATTTTATGTCGTAATTTCTATCTAAGCAGTTAGTTAATGTTATAAGAGTGACAGCTTTGTCATAATTTGTATTGTCCTCATACAACATAGTGTAATGTATGTTAATTATGAGCTGTAACAATGAAATGTCTATTCCTGTAATAATCGTGTTTCATCTTACAGGTGGAAGATTTAGATCCAATGGTATTGCGAAGCAGGCAATTAGCAAGTTAGTTTGTTCATTTATTATCTTTTATTGTGATCTTATTACCTTTATGTTGCCTTCATGTACACACATTATTTCATCACTTGTTATAGGCTGACAGCTTTTGTTATTTAATTAAACAATTCCTTTTTCCTATTACCAATCCTGTTTTCAGTTCAGTGTAATTGTTTTCATTTGGAAAATATGCAAATTCAACCAAATGAATAAAACTGGAACTGCAAACATAATCAATACAGAAATGTGTAATTATCAGCTTGCTCGCATCAAGTTTTGCTCACATCCTTTGTTATTTAATTAATGGGCTCCTTTTATTATCAAGATTGTTTTCTGTTCACTTTCAAATTTGGTAATTTTCATTTGGAAAATATTTTGCAAATTCAACCAAATGAATGAAAGGAACTACCAACATCATCAACACAGAAAAGTATAATTACCAGCGTTCACACATCTAATTCTGCTCAGTTGTCATGTTCTCACAGACTTTGTTATTTAATTAATCTATTATCAAGCCTGTTTTCTGTTCACTTTGGTAATTTTCATTTGGAAGATATTTAGAAAATTCAGCCAAATGAATGAAAGGAACTACCAACATAATCAACACAGAAAAATATAATTATCAGCGTTCACACATGTAATTCTGCTCACCCCACTTACTGTTTTGAACATCTTCCTAATGAGTCATTAGTGGGATTCCTTATACTTGTTTGAGATTTGTGATATGTACATAAAATCCCAAATTGGCCTCCCCTATAACTTAAAAAAAAAGTTTATTGTCTTCTTATTAAATGTTGAGGAATTGCTTTTAAGTGAAGTGGTTATGTTGAAATTTAATTTAAATTTTCCAAGTTAAATTTATATACTGAACAAGAAAATCCCAATTCAATCCAATTTAATCAAATTAGATGAAAAATTAATTCATGATAACCATTAGATATAAAAACGCTTTACGCTTCTCTGCATATGCGTCCAGTAAGCATAATCGTCAGCTTTTCAAATAATGGTTAACTTTTATTAAATCAAACATTGCAAATTAAATTTGTGTTTCTTTTGCTGTTCAGTATAGAATACATGTAGCTTTTGTTACTGTATGTTTAAGTGTTCTTTATTTACAGTACGAGGAAATGAAATGGCTCAAACGGGACATTATTCACCAGCTATTGAATTATTCACAGAAGCTATCAAATTAGACCCTAGAGATTTTAGGTTTGTAATTTATTATTTTCTCCTCATTCATTTTCATATGCTGCTTTTATATAACCTCAGATGAGTTGCTTCAATGAGCGTCACTGTGAGTTGGAGATTGACAGGTTTTCCCCACAGCTTTTCATTGAAAGTTGTTAGTGTGGCATAATAAAATGATTTCAGTTAGTTATAATGGTGATGAAATATTTTTTTTACTTTAAGAGAAACATTTAGTCACTTTAATTTTATATGTAGTGCATTTTTGTTTATATTGGATGGTTGACAGATTGGCTTAAGAGACAAATTACCAATTTTATAAACTAATATTAAAAACTAATTTAGATTGAAAAATCTATTTGTTTGAGGCAGGTGCTGATTTCAACTAATTTGATTTAATATAAAATCTATTTCCAGTGGGTAGTTCTATGTCAGTTGCACAGCCCTGTGGTTTATCAAAAACCTTGGCATGTGTTCTCCTATTTGTGGGAAAGCAAAATATCCCTTGCTGCTGATTGGAAAAGTTACCTATGTGGCAGTAGTGGGTTTCTTCTTAAGACCATGAGTTGCAGAACACTGTGTCATGGATATCTAATGGGCACTGCAGGATTTCACATGACGCAGGAATCCTGCGTATTTTATGCAATATTTTGTTAAAATACTCCTAAATAAAATATATGTGAGTCATGGTTGATGCACAATATTTCCGTCAGTCGACTTTAATAATTTTTTAAATACAAAAAACCCTATTATTTATGAGAAGAAAAAGTAATGGATATACATGTATATGTATTATAATGATAGAATAGTAGATAATGGATATAATATATGCACGTAATATAAACAAGACAATTATTCAGTTAATTATGTGATTGAAATAATATGTCATTGGTGACTCCCATTTTTGAATGCTTGACACCCAAAATAAAACCATGTGAGTCATGATGACTCCCATTTACCAGTTGCTAGGTGGGACCTTGGCACTGAATAAAGAATGTGTTGGGACGTCATTAAATAACCAGTTCTTTCCTTTCTTTATTTTGGATGGGAACTTTGCCACTGTGAACTTAGTTTTGTTGCTGTTCATTTCTGAAGAGTTAGTTATTAAACTGTGAATAGTGTAGCAATGTTTTAAGGGAAAACATTAACTATACAAAATAGTCTTGATTAACAGGAACAAAGTCATAGTTTTTTTCTTTTGTGATAAATAAGATGGTGTTTTTATTACTTTCAGATTTTTTGGAAATAGATCTTACTGTTTTGACAGAATACAACAATATGAAAAGTATGTAACTCTTTTATTAAATATTGCCTGTATGTTTTACTATACTATTTGTAGTCTTACCATGTATATTTTAACCTAAGACTTTGTTAAGTCTTAACTCCAGATGAAGACTGCATACATTCATACAGATCTGCTCTTTATAAAATTAATTAATTACTACACCTGTAATATGAATTTGTAAAATGTGGTTTTAATACCTGTTGCAGAAAATAGCTTAAAAGAGATGTATTAGAAAGAAAGAAAGAAAGAAAGAAAAAAATCCTATGAAATATGTGTTTAAAACTATCTAAAATTTAAAGTATTTCATTGTTTCAACTACAACACAAAGGGTTCTTTTGTGCAATACTAAACATTCGCGCTAATCAGCGAATCCGATTCACGTCAGAATTTGCGCGGGCGTTAAACGTCAGAATCCAAATGGATTCGTGTAAAATATTTTAGAAAAAATGAAATCACAATCGAATTAAAAGATTAGCAAAGTACTGTGTCAACTGGAATTTTTTAATTTTTTTTCTAAACTGTTCTCTAGCGTCCAGTCAAACTGTTTCCAAAGCGTAGCGCGATCCAGATTGCATATATTTTAATCGGAATATGAATTGTCTAACTCGTACATTCTAATCAGTGTAGCATTGAGAACAGTTTGGATTAACGAGACTAATCTGGCCTCAAGTTGCCGGACTTCTAACCCGTTTTGATGTACCAAAGTACTTTGGATAGCAGAAAAACAAAGGGATTCGGGATTCAGTTCCCACATATGCTTATGACCATGTGTGTATAAACTGGATTCCGAGGATTCTTGCGAACTGCTCTTATGAGAATCCTCTTGGATTCTCCTGGAAATTAACGAAATTTTAGGCCTGCAGTGTAAATGCAGTTATTTACTGAGAACAACAATAATTAGATCCACCATATTTTGACAGGGGAAGAAAGAAATCATGTTACAGAAAATTGATGTTTTAGCCTAACTATATTGTGATGTTTCCAGAGCATTACGGGATGCAGAAAAAGCTATACAACTGGCAAAAGATTGGGCAAAAGGATATTTTAGAAAAGGAAGAGCTCTTGCTGGTCTCAAGGTAAATAATTGTCCTGGTTGTTAGGTTGTCAAAAAACTGAACATGTTTCATTAAAATCCATGTTAAAGTGGCATTCCCGAAGTTGAAATTTATTTCTTGGCAACTACTTGTATATACATGTATTGAAAAGTAAATGCTCCAAGCTGTAGTTAGTTGCCCCTGACCACCCTCAGACATAAAAAAACTTTTTTTTTTCATTATAAGATAATCCTTTTGATAATCGTAGTAAATAAAACACACTTGAAAGTAAAACATACTAATAATAAAAATTAAATTTTTCTAACTTTCATTATCTCATCGTCATGTTAGGTTTGGAGGAAAAAATTAGTTCAGAGATTTTCTTTTGTGTAGAAATTACCATATGATTATACCTCATTTTCTTTTCAGCAATTTTCTGAGGCAGAAAAATCATTTATGCAGGTTTTAAAGTTGGATAAAAATTGTGAAGATGCTGTGCAAGAACTTTTACGAGTTCGGACACATCAACTGACAGTAAGTGACATTTCCTAATGACAGTAATTGTTTTCTGCAACTACCTGTGGTTTGAATAGATGTAGGATTAAACTACTTCACTGGATGCATTTGAGTACAAACCGGCCTCCGTGGCGCAGTGGTTAAGTTATCGGACTCGAGGCTGGTAGATACTTTAATCTCAGTATCGGCTCCAACCCAGAGAGTGCTCCGCAAAGCTCAGTGGGTAGGTGTATACCACTTACACCGACCAGTGTTCCACAACTGGTTTAACAAAGGC
>JAULBS010148384.1:0-12292 GCA_032355785.1 Symmetromphalus regularis
AACACACTCTTACTAATACACCCTACCAACAACACACTCTTACTAATACACCCTACCAACAACACACTCTTACTAATGCACCCTACCAACAACACACTCTTACTAATGCACCCTACCAACAACACACTCTTACTAATACACCCTACCAACAACACACTCTTACTAATACACCCTATCAACAACACACTCTTACTAATACACCTAACACAGACCAACAAAAATTCCCAGTAACTCATAAGACCCATGATGGCAAAACAGAATAAAATGGTCATCCAAAAAACAACTTAAGTTTTTAAGAACGAGTGACACATTAATACAGGCTTCCAATATAAACTGTCAAAATGGACAGTGATGAAACACTAAAAACTATGTTTAACTGTTATGTTCTTATTAACTTAAACAAAGATCTTAGTCAGTTTGTACCAATTTTATTTGTTTTATATTCTAAATACTATAGATCTTGAAATTAATGCGATCATGATGTTAATGCAAAAAATGTGAGTCCACATTATTCGCATTAATAATATAATGCATTTATTTGTAACTATAGTGCATATAGACCAAAACAAAAATATATATATATATATATCTGATGGGTTCTTCATTCAAAATAATGAACTTTAAAACTACCAGTACATTAAAATTGCTCATCTTATGTTATTAAAAAACACAATTTAAACAACCTCAAGACACACGTAAGTCTGATCTGTTAAATTCTCAACCATGTATGATGATAGCCTTGCTGTTATCAGACACTAATCTAGCCGGTGAAATGGAGCTTTTTTTTGCCGAAAGTTCGCTCAAGTCGCCGACTTGTTAGCAGTAGTGAGAAGTCGAAGTAAATATTTTGCTCAAAGAAAAGCGAAAAACAAATCCCAATAACTAACGTCTGACAGTGAAAGTGATTTGAGATGCCAACCAAAACATCACTAACTAATCTTTACAAACAAGTAACAAATCTCGCATTATTTATTGTCCCCTGTCAATGACAGGCTATTTCTGGTAACGTGGAACAGACCATATCGACCTTTGTTCGGTTACATAATATGAACAAGAATTCCAGTTACTTTGCTAGAGATGCATTTAAAAATGTGTCGCCTGTTGATTTAGTGCAAGTGTTCAAAGCCGTTGGAGATTGGTCTGCATGCACGGTTTTAATTTAGCTTTGCTAAAATATGGACACCGAAATGTGGTCAATTAATTTTCAATAGTTTCTAAGACAGTGGTTTTGATTGGTTGATTGATACTTTTATGGCTATTCTTTTGCAAACTGGATACTTTTACGAGAAATAATTATGTTGTGATTCTATCAACTACAAAGATTACGCGGTTTCGATTCACTTCGGGTTCTTGTTGTCAGTAGTATGTATTTTCACTGATATATCTATTCAAGTTATATGGTTGATGATTCTATTTATTAAATCTTAATTAAAAATAATTGTCTGGTGATTGTGAAAAATGCTGCAAAAAACATTCTGTGCGCAAAACGGGTAGACCATTAAAACATGGAGATAGATGATTATGGCTCAGAGGTTTCCCTACCAAATAATTTAAACAAAATATAAACAAAACCAAAATTAAATTATTATTAAATGGTCATAAAGGGTCATAGGACATGACAAAAAATTATAATTTAATTTTATAAATTATTATATAAATAAATACATTTTGTTTTTGATGGGTTCACTTCTCCCATTTTTATCGAACTTCTCCCATTTCTGATGGTAATGAAGAAGTCACTTGTCCCACTGTTTCTATCCTAAATTAGTGCCTGTGTTATGTGTTTAGTTTTTCATAAGGAAATTAACACTAGGTTGCTTCCGAAATATTTGAGTGTTCTTAATTCAGTTAGTTAATATTAACAAAAACTATGCTTGTGATCTCAGTTTTAGGGAACTGCTTTACCAATTGATTGCTACACAAACACGTGTTGTTCGGATACTACTATACCAAAGGGAGGCCACTATCATTAATTTCATATCACATTTTATTCTGACCACCGCCACTCACATTAATTTAGGGACATGTTAATTTCATGTTTCACAGTATATTTTAATGAATATGAGAAAGGAGATTAAGAAAAAAGGTGAATACCAAGAGGTCGCTGCGGTCTGCTTTCATGTATTTCTCCATGAAGTCCAGGATGGTGAGCCACAAAGCCGTGAATGTTGACAAAGAAAGTAGAGGACTCAAATGCTGCAGAAACACCTACAATTACAACAAAATTGCTGTCAGTAGGTTAATACAGAAAATAAAATATGGTTATAACATCAAGCACGATTCATTTGCACATGGATCCGACATGAATCCAATCCACAAAAAAATTAATCATATAGTTAAACATTAAGTGCGATTTATATGCACAAGGATCCGACATAAATCCGATACGAGTCCTGTCTGCCCAAAAATTGGTAAAATGGTTATTACATTAGAGTGTTCATTGGTGTCCGATTCTTATCTGGAATCACATGTTGCACTGCTGTCCGTTTTTTTCCAAATGCTTCAAGTAGCGATTCATCCAGGGTTTCATTACACGCATGGTATTCACCTTGCATAAAATGCCTTCGATTTCTACCGAGAAAAACGAACAACGCTTAATGCGGAAACTGTCCACGCATGTCCGTTTTCGGTTTGGAAATTGTTTTCCTACCATATTGGATTCATGTGCCAATCAATCGTGCTTAATGACTACACTATAAATGTTTAGTAAGAGATATCTGAGACCATAATTTTTTATTATTTTATTTAAAGATATGCTGACCCTAAAAATCTTCTACTCAAGAATTAAAAAAAAGTACAAACAGATACATTGTAATAATGATAATAAAAATGACAAGTAGGAATTACATGTGGAAGTCTGTAGGAACTGTGTTCAGTCTTACCTTACAAAGCAATGTTGACGCTCTCATTCTCGTCTCCTCCATCCCAGTTGGATCCTGTGGATTGATGTTTTCAAGCAGTTTCGTCAACAGTGGAAACCAAACCTATGTAGTAAATACACAGATGTTACACTTTTATACACAATTACATATTTTATTTTATTACTTTCTGGCATTCACAAACATAACCATCTTGATGTTTTATGTTTATTTTAAATGAAATTTTAAGAAATGGAAGCAAAAAAAATCATAATTTCAAAAACTAAGTTAATGTGATCTAAAATTTGAGAATATTCTAAATCTTTAAAAGCATATCAAATCAGCACATATTAGACTACCAAATTTCAAGTACAGATGAGTCTATTAGTTATTTAGAAACCCCACCCTAAAAGTCTTCTTATAAATTAGCAGAATGTTCAAATCTGAAGGTCAACTCGATTCATATCCAGATAGTTACAAAGAACCATAACTCTGCTAAAAACAAAATTAAAAATACAGAAACCAAGAACAGAATTTTTTTAATTTTTATTTTCCAAAAATAGGGTAATAAAAGATTTTTTTTTTTTTTTTTACAAAAATAAATATAAAATAAATTTGACCAGTTTAACTCATTTAATTGGTCATATGCCTGCTTACTTCTATATTCACCCCATATGAAAAGAAATTATTCAACTTCAGTGTAAATTTAATCTTTTTGTTTAAACAATTGTGCAGGTGTTATTGTTTTTCAAGCCTTCAAGACAGTCAGCAGAAATAAAATAAGTGTAAATTTTCACTTTTAATTTTATTTTAATTTAGCAAAATGTATGGTCGGCGGGTTCGTAAAATGAATAATAAAAAAACTTTGACCATATTAAGCAATTTACTCCTCACCTTATTAAAACATGCTTCCCATTCAACAGCTGACAGTGTTTGTAAGTCATGTACGAGTAACGCTCTCTGTAAGTAGGTCAGAGCCTGACTGCGTACCTGTCGCCTGCTGTCACAACATAACCGCGCAATACCTGTAATAATAACATTAATGTAACATCTTAAAATAATGGGGAGGTGGTGGTGGGGGTCATTAAACAAACAAACAAATGGTAGGTTCTGTAGAATTTGGCTAAATTCATGACTATTTTAAAGTAACAGTTAAATGTGTATATCTGATGAAAACTGATATTTTATAACTCTTGATGTAAAAAATGTTCAAACATCTACCATATGTTTAAGGCATAAAGTAACAAGATTTAAAGCAAGTTACAACTTAACTGCCTATTTTTTTAATTGATATCATTGTTGGGGAAGTGGAAAGATTTGTTGGTCATATAGATAAGTAACTGGCACTTCACCTATATAGCAGATGAGTAAAAAATAAAGTTTGTTTTATTTAAAGACACCTCTAGACCACATTGATTTTTATCTTATCGGCTATTGAACGTCAAACGTACAGTCATTCTGACATTTCTTTCAAGGAAACCCACTGTCACCATATAGGCTACTCCTGATAAGCAGCAAGGGTTCTTTTATATGAACTTTCAAACAAATAGGACTGCACATGCCTTGGCCTTTGACGAACCAATTGTGGACCACTGGTTGGAATGGAAAATAGCCCAAACTGCAAATGGAACTACTGAAAAGGATCGATCCGACGACCGACCACCTCACAGGCACTTTCATGTACTAACACAAACATTGATACTTTTTCTTCACTCACCTTGAAGCAGTGGACACCAACACTTAGCCCACAGAGTGCTCATCCCAGCGTCAATGTGTTCCCCATTCTCCTCGCCATCTTTCTCCTCCTTCGCCCACGAGCTGAAGATCGTAGCAGCACGTGTGTGTAATGTGTGCATCAGGTCAAGCAGCTGTATCGACAGCGAGTGTAGCCCTGACGAGGTTTCACCATCTCCCTCGTCGTCGGACAGCGACTGATGTGACAGGTGGCTTGGTGACGACTGCGATTTCGTCAGAGCAGATCCCTTTTTTGATCGGTGTGACTTTCGGTAAGGCTTTTTTTCATGATTATGAGGTTTCGTTGCAACTTTAACATGGCCTGAAAAAAAATAAAAAAATAAAAATAAACTCAAATTTAATTAAACTGTAATATTAAGTGTATGCTAAAATGAGAAATATCTCTGAAATACAAACAAATGATACAATCTTTTAAAATTAATAAAAACACTTTTACATCTGTATTTATATGAAGTATGTCTTTAATATGATTTAATTCATTAATATTCCTTAGTTAACACTTCCAGAGGTGTTACATTTTGTATATTTGGAGTTTATTTTCATGAAAGTTTGAAATGGTATTTTACTGTTAAATACTTTGTACAATACAGATTAGTTAGTGTGTGCATTCATTACATACACTGGATACTATGGCACGATCATGCATTTAAGCTGGGGCAAGTCTGTTTTATTTTGCAAAATGGCCAGGGGTGTTAAGGAGGGGGTTAAAAAATAGGAAATACACAGTATTTTATTTTACCATTTGATGACTCTTTTCAGCTCTAAAATGTGCCAACCAGAATACTCAAACTACATTTTTCTAATATGTATCTCACTGAACATTTACAGAATAACAAAACTGTTGTACATTATCTTTTAAATGTTCAAAAAGAAAAAAGTTATAATTTGGGACTTTATGAGAAACCAGATGTAATATCTTTTTTGATGGCAAAATTTATATCACCTGATGGATCTAAGGGGTTGATACAATTAAAAAAAAATCTCTATATAAAAACATGCATCTCACATCCAGTCTCAACAAAGGTTCTTATATATTTTGTATATAATCTAATATCTTTATCAATAATATAAAAACAAAATAATCTCACCTCCAGTTAAACTGGCCTTAACAAATGTTCTTAAATATTTTGTACATAATTAAAAATCTTTCGCAGTATCTTAGATATTTTGTATATTTTTTAGTCCTTCTCAATATAAAAACACAATAATCTCACTCCATTTAAACTGGTCTCAACAAATATTATTAAATATCTTTCTCAATATAAAAATATTAAATAATTTCATTTCTATTTAAACTAGTCTTAACAAATATTCCTCTATATTTTGTATTTAATTAAAAATCTTTCTTGATATAAAACATGCACTAATCTAACCTCCATTTAAAGTAAAGTTTGTTTTATTTAACGATGCCTCGAAGCACATTGATTTTTATCTTATCATCGGCTATTGGACGTCAATCAAATGGTCATTCTGACGTATTTATTTAGAGGAAATCCTCTGCCACCACATAGGCTAGTCTTTCCAATAAGCAGCAAGGATCTTTTATATGTGCTGTCCCACAGACAGGACAATACATACCACGACATTTGATTAACCAGTTGTGGACCACTGGTTGGAACGGAAAATACTAACCTCCATTTAAACTGGCCTCAACAAATGCTCTTATTGCATGAACACAACTTTCGAAATTATGCGGGGTGACGTGTGCGGCGTCTCGTACGAGGAATGACAGAGTCTCTGACGACTTCTGCAATGATTTCCTATCACAGTAATGAATGGTCTCCTTCAAGTCAATGCTGAACTGGTTCACTGTAGAAGACCGCTTTCGTGGAGGAGCCACCGATTCTTCTCTATTGACCTAAAACAAAACACACATTATATTGAACATATTATTAAGTAATTTATGTACGTGAAACCTTTGACAATGTATTAATTATGGATGTGAAAAACATTATATAATGCAAAACCTAATGATATGGCACCAAAATAAGGCAACAAAATTTAGGATTGAAAGTTAGCACAGAAACAATTTCAGCTGATCTCCTTACCAGCATAGAGCCTCAGTAGTCCAGTGGTAGGACATCAGACTCTCAAGCTGAAAACAGTGGTTCAAAACCCATCAGAGGATTGCTCACACTTGACTATGTGTCAGAATAACCAAATATTTAAGATGTGTCCTAAAGATTGTCTTGGTGGTGTCTTGATTCCAAGAAAACCAAGGGAATTACAGCCGTGCCCCCCAAACACCGAAGTTCAACCTCTGCAGCTGTCTTACTTACCAGCATCCAGCTGCCATTGTCTGGAATAGGTCTTAAAAGAAGCTCCGTTGACTCGGTCTGGTGTTTGGCTTGACTCTCGTACAGTTCACTGTCCGACGTATAGCCTCGGTCACTGACGTCAGTGTGACAACTTTTACTCGACACCTCACTGTCACTCTGAGCTCCTGAGAAAACAAACACAATATTTTGATGAAAGTAACTGCATGGGTTCAGATTTGTTGTCTGATGGTTAGAGCAATTATTGCCTAAGAGGGTCTTAGAATCAGGTTGACATCAGGGGTATAGGTTAATATAAATGTTCTGTATAGGGCATCATGGTAAATAATGAGCTGCTGTTATGATATTCGATCCCTCTAACTGTGGTATAAAGAGTGGTATTTTTTTGGTTTTGTTACCAGCCCTGGTGGCACAGTGGTTAAGGTTTTGGACTTGTGGCTGTAAGTACTGGGATCGAATCTCAGTCGAGGCATGGGATTTTTAATCTCAGTACCTGCTCCAACCCAGAGAGTGCTCGCATTGACTCTGCGGTTAGGTGTACACCACTTACACCGACCAGTGGTCCACAACTGGTTTATCAAAGGTTGTGGTATGTGTTATCGTGTGTGGGTTAGTGCATATAAAAGATCCTTTGATGCTTATCGATAAAGAGTACCCGCATTAGAGTGGTGGTAGCGGCTTTCAACTCTCCTACTAATACTAACCTCTGTCCTGGACAGATATCACAGGAAGCTGAGTTGTGTGCCCAGGAGAGCATGCTTGAACATCAATATTGGATATAAGCATAAAAATAACTACAACCAACCAACCAACCAACCAACCATCCAACCAACCAACCAACCAACCAACCAACCAACCAACCAACCAACCAACCAATCAATCGGAAGGAAAAGCCTATGTGGCGGTAGAGAATTTCCTCTAAAGACCAAGAGTCACAGAATACCATATGTCTGACACCTAATAGCCGCTGAATAAACAATGTGGTGTAGGGTCGTTAAACAAACAACCCTTTCCTTAACTGAGTGCGCATAAGAAAAAGAAGTTCTCTATGATATCAGTGGCGGAGCTAGGCGTGGCACCAGGGGCCCAGCCTCCCCCTAAATTCAGCGAAATAATTTTTTTTTACTATTGTAGTGTATATATTTTTTTAATCATTTTTTTTATGGTTAAAGAATCCAAGAATTATCCTGCCACCCCCCCACCCCCCATCTTAATGGATTTTATGGATCCGCTGGTGGATATAGACTAAGTTGGGCGCGGATGCAAGATTTCTGAAAAGGGGTGAGGAGGTCCAAATGTGATGGGTGAATTAGACTGGTGGGGGGGGGGGGAATTATTAATTTTCACATTCTTCACTCGGAAAATGTAAAAAAATAAAATTAAAAAAAAAACACGAGAAAAAGGGGGGCGTACCCTGTGGACCCTCCTCTGTATCCACTACTGTATATCGTGTTTTCTAATTTGACGGTTCGATAAATAAACATAACTGGGTGATACCACAAAACTGGAACTCTTTTCCTTCCACTGAATTAAAGTCAATTAGGGCATGAATATGTTTACTCAACAGTAGTTAATCGTCTCCATGCGGAAATCACATCGAGATTTATACGCCCACAAACACTGGAAATGACCCGTAAAGTGTTGACATTTTTTTATGAGGAACTTTTGACACATTGCACCGGTTTTTCAAATCTCTTTTTTGTAATGCAGCTGCCTCCATCTGCCTTATTACTTGTATCATCTTACTCCAAACCCAATTTACTGGTACGTTACGTGCTTTCCTAATTACCACCGAACGACTGTGTATATTTTCATAATCTAAAAAAATGGTTCCTCCCATGCTGGGAACAGATTGGGAAAAAAACACCTTCAGTTAAAGTGCCATCATCAATGTTCAATATTTTTGGCTTTCTCGCTACAACTATCTTTTGATTCTTTGTTGGAAATGTAAATAATGTATCTTTAATTACATACTTAGAAGCGGTAACTTCTACAGTTCAGTAATCAAAGACACTGATACAGGCTGTTAAGTCTAATGCCCGGAACACACTGATACTGGTAAATAATAATAATAAATAAAATAATAATAATAACAAGAATAATAATAATAACAATAATAATAATTAATAATTGAAAATAATAATAATAACAATAATTACAATAATAATAATAATAACAATAATTATAATAATAATAAATAAAATAATAATAATAACAATAATAACAATAATAATAATTAATCATTGAAAATAACATTAATAATAATTATTCATTGAAAATAATAATAATAACAATAATAATAATAACATAATAATTACAATAATAATAATATAATGTTTTTTAATTAAAATGATAATATAAATATAATAATTATATTACATAATACAAAGTATTAAAACATGGTATACCTCCTAAATGATGATGGTAGTGGTGATAGTAGTACTGGTGGCGTTAGTAATGAATATGATGATGGAGGTTGTTGTTTTGATGATGAATGTTGTGATGGTTGTTGCGGTGGTGATCATCATCATTATTATCATCATCACCATCAGTATGCTAATAATAATGTTTGTGTTTTGTTTAACGACACCACTAGAGCACATTGAGTTATTAGCAATCAGCTATTGGATATCAAACATTTGGTTAATCCGACACGTTGTCAAAATGGTATCAATTATTTTAGACAAATTGCCATTCCGTTTTATTGGTGATAACAACGAACTTTTTGCTAATAATCATCAAATATACATGCATTTATATTAAGTAAATGTTGCAAAATAATATTTTCAATATCGCGTTTTGCACGCCCACAAACGACGCGCTAGATGGGAATATTTTCATGGGGAACCTTTGAAACATTCACCGTTATTTTTTAAATATCTTTTATCATGATGCAGCTGGTTTTAGATGCATTATTACTTGTATCATGTTATCATATTTTATAGCAAGCCTCTTTGAAATACAGGATATGGATTATTTCGGTAAAAGATACACAAGTGTGATCTAGGTGAGGGCACCAGCCCCCCCCCCCCCCATTATTTTTATGGTGATTATTACTTTTTTTTTAACTTTAAAGAATCCGGCATTATATTATCCCCCCCACCCCCAAATGGAGTTTTGGAGAAATATATTTTGAAAAAAAAATCAAATTAAAGAAAACATGTCAAATTACAGGATGCAGCCGTGAAAACAACGACAAAACAAACATTTGTCAATATGTAAACGACAGCAGCTGTTAAAGTAATTTGAAAAAAAAAAAAAGAGAAAAAATCTCGAAATATGGCCATATCTGTGAATTAAGTTGCACACCACCATAGATTTATATATTCATTTCAATTTTATTTCTATATCAGAACACATTTTGTACAGACTATAATAGAGGGTATAATACTAGGCCTTGCGATTTAATACGATGTGACGGGTCACATATACGATGGGTTGATTACCTCCCTTTGGAAGCCATATTGAAGATAAAAACCAACCTTACAGGATGCACACTACCATAATTTTTTTTGTA
Organism: Symmetromphalus regularis; assembly: GCA_032355785.1. Classification (NCBI taxonomy): domain Eukaryota; kingdom Metazoa; phylum Mollusca; class Gastropoda; order Neomphalida; family Neomphalidae; genus Symmetromphalus; species Symmetromphalus regularis. Next base: position 10,407 of record JAULBS010148384.1, read on the forward strand.
TTTCTATATCATAGCACATGTACTGTTTCTGAATATCAGAAGAGGCACAGGAATAGCATTTAAAAAAAAAGTTTAGTTAGCTTCAAAATATTTATGTGTTCACCACTAATATGTTTAGCTATGCAACCTTAAACCTGACGTCACATTTTAGTGCGCACTTGACAAGTCTTAACATGCACATACCCAATGGTTTCAGTTTTATACTAATTATATTCTGACGTCATTACAACAAATACCACACCCAATTCAAACGTTATGACAACAAATTGCGCTATGAATTCTGAGGCCTTTATTTTTCACTTTGAATATGGCCGACAATCGCCTCCTTGAAGTGGGGTGAAGGAGCCAGGGGTGGGGGGGGGTGAACATGGGTGACAGTCGATTTCTGGATGTGGGGTGACGGAGCCTGGGGCATCGGTGACAGTCGATTTCTTGAAGTGTTGGAGACGAAACGGGGGGCTTCCCGGAAGTGGAGGGGGTGGATGTATGAATGTGTATTTGGTTGAAAATCCAAGATTTTTTAAATGCCTTTTCCTCCCGTGGCCTGTGCACTTCGTATATTTGCGCTAAGATCACATGGTTAAGTGTTACCTTGACATCATAAAGAGAAATACTGGGAAAAGATTATTATTTAGGCATTTTATTTCAATTATTCGAAGCAAAAAGTGGGGAAGGATAATTATATAGGCGTCCGCCCTGACCCCAGAATTTACGCTCACGGCGACCATCGCTTCCTAGAAGTGGGGGGTAGGGTGGGGGGTGGAGGTGGAGGAATGCCCACCCCACGTTTTTTTAAAATCCAAAGTTTTTGAAATGCCTTTTCCAGCTAAAACTTTCAAACTATAATAGACCCACTGTGTACTTCGATATATTTGCATTAAGACGACATGGTTAAGTGCTACATTAGTATCATAAACAGAAATACTGGAAAAGATTATTATTTAGGCATTTTATTTCAATTACTCGAAACAAAAAGTGAGGTGGGGGGGAATAATTATAGTGGGGATGTGTTCCCCGTTCCCACCGCCCCCCTCCCACCGATGATCTTGAATATTAAGTGGGCGTTTAAGACTTCTAGCTCCCACACCCGAAGTAAACATAGCAAATATGTTATTTATAAAAGTACAGGGGGTCACACATCTTGTTTAACAAGATCTGTTAGTTCTAGTTTTTCAAAACGTACATCTTGATCTGACACATTTTTAAAATAAATAAAAACATCCTCTCCTTTTTGTAAATCCATATCCGAGAAGCTGACACAGGAACAGTGGGTCGCATGCTAACCCCTAATTACAGATGTTTTCTAGGAAATATTGCGTCTGTATTACGCCCCTAAATTACCCTGGTTTGACACAGTGTTCCTAATGACCTTACCATAAGTGTTTATCACACGAAGCTTCTTGCACTGTGGCAAATTGACACTTTGATTGTATGTAGGGTTTCGATTGAATGCAGATGTTTGTTACAGATGAAATGCATGTTTGAGATTCTGAAACAGGTGCTAAAAGGGCGGTGCATTAATGGCATCACTTAAAAGACCTGTGAATTGGCGAATGGATATGTTCGACAAATATTTTGTTTCTCTTCAGTGTTGTTACACTGCTCAAAATACGTAAGGGGCGATTCAAATGTAATATAAAGTAACATGAATGTAATAGGGTGTGTGTGTGTGTGTGAGAGACAGAGAGTGTGTGTGTGTGTGTTAGTGTGTGTATGTGTGTCAGAGAGAGTGTGTGTGTGTGTGTGTGTGTTAGTGTGTGAGAGAGAGTGTGTGTGTGTGTTAGTGTGTGTATGTGTGTGAGAGAGAGTGTGTGTGTGTGTGTTAGTGTGTGTATGTGTGTGAGAGAGAGTGTGTGTGTGTGTTAGTGTGTGTATGTGTGTGAGAG
>JAULBS010148395.1:0-12292 GCA_032355785.1 Symmetromphalus regularis
ATGGCCCACATCGGACGGGATGCCAACCAATAACCAATAATCGATAATCAATAAGCAGCCCGTCCATTTTGGACTAGCTGTTTATAGAAAAGCGGCGGGTTTCGTGTCTCTTACTAACACTAACCTCTGTCCTGGACAGACAGCACAGGAACTCGAGTTGTGTGCCCAGGACAGTGTGCTTGAACCTTAATTGGATATAAGTACGAAACTAAATAAACCACCACCACCACTATTGAATAATGTCGAGTTAATTCTTACGTTACTCATGACGCTTGTATCCATCGTGCAGTTTATTTATTTTTTTAAATTTTATTTTGTCTAGCCCAAAATCTGTAAATTGCATATGGTACACATCAAAAATAGCCACGTTTCACATATGAATTGGCGAACATATGTTTCACATAAAATACGTTCTGTTAAATATATGTTTGAAAACGTATGTTTTATATACGTTTCTTCGAACATATGTTTAACACAACACATTTAACGTACGTTTAACATATCAGTATTTATGTTTACAAACGCATGTTTTACATACGTTTGTTCGAACATATGTTTAACAGAACACATTTAACGTACGTTTAACATATCAGTATTTATGTTTGCAAAAGCATGTTTTACATGCGTGCGTTTTTTTGGACATAATTATGTTTAATAGAACACATGTTTAACGTATGTTTGACATATGAGTATTTAATGGTGTTTCTTTCTCTAGTAATTAACAGGATGTCCTCAGCAACGATAAAACAGTTGTCTAAAGTAATTAGAAAAGTGGCCATTGTATGATTTTATAAATATAACATTATATAATATTAAATAATGTGGAGTTAACCCTTACGTAAGGCCATGATAAATTAATTTTGTGTTTCGGGTCCCACAAAGTTTAAAAATCAATGAGTGAGGCAGGAAAACACAACACATGGTTTCTTTTAAACACAAGCTTAAATACCAGGAAACTGTACCCAAGAATGTGTAGGAGAGTTCAATTTTGTATAATAACAGTGACGTGAAAACTTCAACGCAATTTACTTCTAAATTGGTTGAAATATATACGTTGAAAACGTAAACAATTTTGATGCGATTATTGTAAGTTTTAGTTGAAAAACATTCGATAAAAATATAATTTGCACATACGATTTGACACAAGCGTTATAGATAATCATTGCAGGCGGACGACCCGAAACACAACATTAAGTTACGAGAGCCTAAGTCATGAAGTTTATGTCCACTGTGCTGTGTTTTTGTCTATCTAGACCAACTATCTGTAGATTGCCGATGATAAAAATATAATTTGCGCATACGATTTGACACAAGCGTTATAATCATTGCGGGCGGACGACCCGAAACACAACATTAAATTACGAGAGCCTAAGTCATGACCACTGTGCAGTGTTTTTGTCTATCTAGGCCACCCATCTGTAGATATGGTATAATTAAACCCTCAATAGGTTATGCTGTCTACGTGTCCATTGTACAATACAGAATAATGTAGAGTTAAGCCTATTGTACGTCATGATGTTTGGAAGTGCGTTTCTTCATTATATGCATTGGTAGACTACGTATGGTATTGGAAAAACGTCTGAAAGTCACAATACGTACATGTATTGTCCTTCTGTATTTCCGTTCCAACCAGTGGTCCACAAATGGTTCACCAAAGGCCGTGGTATGTGTTGTCCTGTCTGTGGGACTATGTAGCGGCAGCAGGTTTCCTCTAAATAAATGTTAGAATGACCATATGATTAACGTCCAATAGTCGATGATAAGATAAAAATCAAGGTGCTCTAGAGGCGTCGTTAAATAAAACAAACTTTACTGTATCCTTCTGTAACCCATGATACATATTTCCAGTATACGCTGTTTCAGTTCTTTCAGAATCAATATCTGCAGACTGATTAACTTCAGAAGACTCAGCATAATATATTTAAAACTGCTGTAAAATATTCTTTTTGTAGCTTACGACGTTTATGTCCATTGTTTAATGTTTTCCTTCTTCTAGACTCAGCATAATATATCTAGAACTGCTATAAAAGATTCTGTGTGGAGACCATGATGCTTATGTCTAATGTGTAATGTTTTCCTTCCTCTAGACTCAGCATAATATATCTAAAACTGCTGTAAAAGATTCTGTTTGTAGCTCATGATGCTTATGTCTATTGTGTAATGTTTTCCTTTCTTCTAGACTCAGCATAATATATCTAAATCTGCTATAAAAGATTATGTTTGTAGCACATGATGCTTATGTCCATTATGTACTGTTTTCCATCCTCTAGACTCAGTATAATATATCTAAAACTGCTATAAAAGATTCTGTGTGGAGACCATGATGTTTATGTCTATTGTGTAATGTTTTCCTTCCTTCTAGACTCAGCATCTTGAGACCGAACAGTTGCTTAGTGAGCTGCATGGAGCCAATGAGAAGCTGAAGGAAGAGAGACAGCGCCAGCTAGAACTAATGAAGACCAAGAGAGAACAGAAGCGCCAGGCGAAACTTTCGCCCAGACCATCACCGGCTCCAGCTGCCGCAGCAAAACAGAACAAAGATAATGCATTTGTAAGTGGAAGTAGAGAATAAACAGCAACACATATAGTTCTAGCACATGATCATACTTTGTTTTTAGAGTGTGGAATAAAGGCTCAAGTTTCAGATATTATGACAACGCCATTTAGAATTTAAATACGTGAGGCTAAACGTTAAACTTTTATTTGAGTCCACAACAAACGTTTTACAAACACAACTCCTGAAATTAAGAAAATGTCCACGGCGAAATAAATGCTGTGGAGAAATAGTGTCCACGGCATTTTCCACAGTAATTTTAGTGTTCAAACGTTTCCAACTCTGAATAAAAAAAATTCTTGAAAAAAAAATTAGTCCTCGGTAAAAAAGTGCCGCGGATAATAAAAAACACCGCGGCAATCTCCACGGCATTGACGATTGCCGCGGCCAAATTCAGGCGTTACAGATAAGTGTTCAAATCGTCTGGAATTTCCGCAGATTAGTTTTATTTGTTTCTCATGATACTGATATTTATTATACACATGGTTCAAGCTCCCAGCGTCCGGGTTTTTCTCTCTCTGGCTACGCCCCAGAAATATATTTATTTTTTAAGTGTGTGGTTGCATTAAATTTTGTGTTGTGTATTACTAAAACGTTAAATTATTGGACACCATTTAATATCACGTTAGAACTATTTTAATTTAAAGTCATCCTTTGAAACAACCGTTATCTAATTAAAATTAATAAACTTTTCAGTCTAACAAGTATGAAAAGGTTGTAGTGGTGTATATCTAGGTTTAAAGTTAGTACAAACATGTCACCAACCGCCGCCATTACAGACACAACAGCGCAAGCGCACAATAGCAATTGAAATTAGCCTCGTTCTGGTAGTCACGCCATTATTGACCGCTTCCTGTGATCAATTTGTTTTGTATTGATTAACAGTTCTGTGTGTCATTTGTATTCAATAGCACCAAGACGTATATTTAATGTGAGGACACAGAAACTTAACGTCTTTGATTTTTATCAATTCTCTTTCATAGTGATTAGTTTCTCAGCTGGAGATTTTAATAAAACGAGATTACAACACGTAACACTTTGCAGTAGCGGATCCAAAGGGGGTGTCTAGGGAGACCGAACCCCCCCCCCCCATTTCTCATATTTTTTAAAATTTGTATATATTCCGTGTGGAAGGACGTGAAAATTAACCATTTCCTCCCATTCCTATTCACCCATAACATTTGGACACCCAGCTTTTCAAAAATCGGCACTAATGTGGCTAATCTTATCGATAAGCAGCAAGTGATCTTTTATATACACTAAAACACCGACAGGATAGCTCATACCACGGTCTTTGATAAACCAGTTGTGGATCACTGGTCGGTGTAAGTGGTACACACCTTCTCAGCCTTGCGGAGTAGTCACTCTAGGTTGGAGCCGTTATCGAGATTAAAAATCACAGTATTATTATTATTATTATTATGATTATTGTTATTACTATTATTATTATGATGATTATTATTATTATGAGTATTATTATCATGATTATTATTATTATGATGATGATGATTATGATGATTATTATGATGATTATTATAATTATTGTTATTATGATGATGATTATGATTATTATTATTATTATGATAATTGTTATTATTATGATTATTATGATGATTATTATTATGATTATTATTATTAATTTTATTATTGTTATTATTATTATGATTATTATGATGATTATTATTATTATTATGATTATTATCATTATTATGATGATTATGATTATTATTATTATTATTTTAGTAGATTCAGACATTAAGCAAGACTGTTTACTTTTCAGTTTTTCTCTGTACACAAACATGCAGCTGATATTTGATTCAAACTAGTTTTATAAATGTTTAATGAGATATTTATGACGTAAAAATCTTTATTTGCTGAGTAATGGCGGATGTATACAGGAAAAAATTAGAACTCGACAGCCACAAAAGACTGATGTGAATTAAGAATCAATTCACATTGAATTTTTTTCTGTACATATGAGAGATGACTAATTAGTTTACATTTTATTCACAAATAAAAAAAAAATAAAAAAACGCACTTCGATTCAAATTCATTACTGGATGGTGAATGAAATAATTATGAATGAAATAATTATGGCATACAGTATTTTATATATAGCTGCGATTGTCAGGGTTGAGGCCCTGAATTATGGTCATTACAATACACACACTCGCACGCACGTCCACACGCACACACACACACACACACACACACATAAGTATACATATACATACATACATACACACACACACACGCACGCGCACGCACGCACGCACGCACGCATACATACATACACACACACATAAATACATACATACATATAACTATTAATTTTTCAATAACTTTCCCAATAAAACACATGATATTATTTGATACGAGAAAATAGTCTAATCAGTTTAATTGGATTAATGTTCATTCGATCCATGGTTTTAGAGGAAACCCGCTACAACCACATAGGCTACTATCTCTGATTAGCAGCAAGGGATATTTTATATGCGCTTTTCTACAAAGATGATAGCATAAACCAGATATGGACCACTGGTCGGTGCAAGTGGCATGCATCCACACATTGAACCTTATGGAGCAGTCACATTCTCTAGATTAAAAAAAAAATCCACAATCCATGCCTCGACTGAGATTTGATACATATCAGTAGATAGGTGTACACTACTTGCACCGACCATTGATCCACAACTGGTTCATCGAAGGCCGTGGTATGTGCTATCCTGTGTGGAAAAAGTGAATTAAAAAAAATCACTTGTTATTTATTGGAAAGAGTAGACTATCTGGCAGTATCGGGTTTCCTCTAAAGACTACGAGTCGCAAAACACCAAATGTCGGACACCTAACAACCGCTGAATAAAAGAAGGTGCTGGGGTGTCGTTAAACAAATAATCCTAATAATAAGAAGAAACAGAGAAAAAGTAGCCCTCGAAAAAACAAAATAAATAAAGTTTGTTTTATTTAACGACGCCTGTAGAGCACATTGATTTTTATCTTATCATCAGCTATTGGACGTCAATCATATGATCATTCTGACATATTTATTTAGAAGAATCCCGCTGCCGCCACAAGGGCTACTCTTTCCAATAAGCAGCAAGGGGTCTTTTATATATACCGTCCCACAGACAGGACAGCACATACCACGGCCTTTGGTAAATCAGTTGTGGACCACTGGTTGCAAAGGAAAATAACCCAAACTGCAAATGGGTCCACTGAGAAGGATCGATCCGACGACCGACTAGTTCACAAGCGGATACTCTACCGTTTGAGCTACATTCCGCTTCTCATACAAAATAAATAGTAAACTTCAACTATTGTGTAAATGATTATAATGCATAGCATCATACATAAATCCTGGGGCGACGGGGGACGGGGGGAGGACACATCTCTCAACGTTTTGGACAGGGGGTTGATGCCTATGAAATATTATAATTATCCCCCTACTTTTTGATTCGTAAAATTGAAATTAAAATGCCTAAATAATAATCTTTACCAGTATTGCTCTTTATTGTATCAATGTAATACTTAACCATGTGGTATTAGCGAAAATAGACGGAAGTACACAGCAGTAGAGGATCCGGAGGTGGGGGGAGGGACCAGGGGTTCAAGACCCCTCCCCCTTACTGGATTTTTTAAAACCCTTCTCCGAGTGGAAAGACGTGAAAATTAATCTCTTTTTTTTCCATTTCCATTCACTCATCACTTTTGGACCTCACCTTTTGAGAAATCGACATTTGGACCCACCCTCTCCAGTTTCAGAAATCCTTCATCCGCGCCTACACAGGGGGTCAATAATGGCGTCAATCCTGAGGGAAGGAAAGGGAGACACACTTTTGGATGCTACGTCCCGCCCCCACTTCCAGAAAGCAGTTTTCGCACTATTATTTGGCATGGTTATTCGCGATTCGCCCAGTGGCAGTCCTCATTAAAAGGTGATGAGAATTAATAGCAGAAACAGTTTGGTTTGGTTTATTAATGAAAACTATTAAAAATATAAGATGGGCGATATTATAGCTTTAAATAATGTTCTATTATGCCATTAGACATTTCTTTCTTTTCGTTTCAGTGATGACATGTAATATTTATGGGCTTCGTCATGTATGAAGATTATCGCCGCTGATTCGCGCCAAGAAGCGCAGACGGCAGAAGTTCGGATAACGTCCTACATTTCAATTATTATTATTAAAGGCATATTTGTATTATCAGTGTTACAGGTCACAGGCCCCATAAACAGTTCTGTTGGTAGCTGTTCATGTATATATATCAGTGGCGGATCCAGAAAATCCATTGGGGGGGTAGGACCTAAAGAATCCTCGTATTCTTCAACGTTAATGTTGTTTGTTTTTTTAATTATAATAATAACGTTTCAAAAATCGCACAATTTAGGGGGCCGAGCTCCTGGCCCCAGACCCATGGCCCTTTAGATTCGCCATTGTATCTGTAAACAAATCAAGTGAAGATAAGATAAATGCTAATATTGAAACATAATATTAACAGATTTAACATTTTACGTTATGTGCATTACACTTTATACTTCTATTTCAGGGGCGTTGGAACCGGGGGAATGGGGGGCTTCCGCCTCTATAATTCCCATACATATGTTCTTTATAAATCGTTGAATTATTCACCGCAAATTCTGATGTTCAGGAACAGCAGCAGCCTCCCCCTCCCCCCCCCCCCACCAAATATGAATTTCGTTTCAACGCCCCAGTATTTTATGACAGGGTAATGTTATCTTTAAAAATACTGAATACTATTAATCTTACATTGATTGGTTAACTTCAAACATTTTTCTAGCGATTCAGATTTTATTGTTATGTATGTTGTATTTTTTTGGAATGAACCATTTGAACTTTTTAGATTATGTATAATATATGTATATATACTGAAACACTATGAAAATGCTCATTTTTTCTTTAATTCAAAGTACAAATCACACTATATATACTGAAATACCTTAAAAACGCATCAAAAATGAAATAAAAAAATTGTTGTGATTTCACGGTGTTTCGGTGTATTTTCAGGCAATATTGCTAAATTTCATGACTGTCACTAAAACGTGTAATATGCCTTTTTATTATTATTATTATTATTATGCAACTGTTGTTGAAGCTATAATTACATGCTTATTAGAAATAATAGCACAAGATACAAAGCACGCTGATTAGTAAAAATGCCATTCATCTTTATAACATGGCTTCTTATCGTGAAGGTTTCCATTACTGATATTACTATTTTATAGAATTTATATCTGTGATATTACTGAAATGGCAGTTAGTAAATATATACTAATCAACACAAGTTAAGGATTGAATATAACGGGTGATGTATGGTAGTATAGAAATGATAGAGTGTAAATATATACTTCTCAAAAAAGTTAAGGTTGAGTATTAAAGGTGGTGTATGGCATTACAGAAATTGTAACGAGTGTAAATATATACTGCTCAGCAGAAGTTATGGGTTTATGATGATGTTTTATTTTTGATCACATTGAAATGGAAGCAAGTGTAAATGTATACTACTCAACACAAGTTAAAGACTAAATATAACATCAGAGGTATTATATAAAAATGTTAATAAATGCTAATATATACTGCGCAACAAAAGTTCATGGTTGGATATGACATCAGGTTATGATATAGAAATGGTAATGATTGTAAACCTATACTACACAACACTTGTTAAGGATTGTGTACAACGTCACATCATCGATAGTATTGAAATGCCAGCATGTGCAAATATATACTGCTCAACTCTGGTTTAGGTTGAATATAACATCATATCTTGGAAAGTATTGAAATTGCAGCTAATGTAAATATATACATGTACTAGTTTGTGGAGTTATTGAAATGGCACAGAGTGTAGATATATACTGCTCAATTCAAATTATGGTTTGCATATAACGTGGTGTATGATATTGAACTGGTAGTGAGTGTAAATATATACTGCTCAACACAAGTTACGGTTTGAATATAACTGGTGGTGTATGATATAGAACTGGTAGTGAGTGTAAATATATACTGCTCAACACAAGTTACGGTTTGAATATAACAGATGTGTATGATATAGAACTGGTAGTGAGTGTAAATATATACTACTCAACACAAGTTACTGTTTGGATATAACAGGTTGTGTATGATATAGAACTGGTAGTGAGTGTAAATATATACTGCTCAACACAAGTTACGGTTTGAATATAACAGGTGGTGTATGATATAGAATTGGTAGTGAGTGTAAATATATACTACTCAACACAAGTTACCATTTGAATATAACAGATGGTGTATGATTATAGAACTGGTAGTGAGTGTAAATATATACTGCTCAACACAAGTTTCGGTTTGAATATAACAGGTGGTGTATGATACAGAATTGTCAGTAAGTGTAAATATATACTACACAACAAAAGTTAAATGCTGGATATATCACATGTCCCTATTAATTTTATTAATCTTACAAATAATGGATTGTAACTAAATTTGGAGAATATGCTGCCCAATCGTTTATTTCACTCTGGTAACCCATCACATATTCTTATCTAGTAAACTATATTTACGAATTATGACATTTCTGTGACAGACACTGGAATATGTACATGTTTTTTTCATGCTCTGCGTATGCTCTGGTTATGCTCCGTACATGCTATTTTCACGCTCTGTTCATGCTCTGTGCCACACGTGCAGACGACAGGTGGTTACGTAGGCATTCTATACTTTCGAGATAGTTTCTTTGTAACTAGGTTTTATCAATTTATGTGTCATTATTTACATAGCCCAGTTTCAATATTATTAGTCAGTTTAATAATTCCATTATGGAGATTCCATACATCGTTTATAATTCATTTCTAAACAGCAAATAATTTGTTTTTCGTTGTCACCTTCAAACAGGTCCCCTACAACTACATCATATATGTACATGCATATTACAAAAAAGTGACCTTTTATTAGTTGTTGAGTATATAAATGTTAATTAATGTCACTGACTGTTGTCGCTAGACTACCGTATTTTTAGCTATAGAAGTTATACACGTGACGTCATTTTAACAAAAGTTATTTCCTTTGACAGCCATACTGATTACACTAAAACAAAACTCAGTAATATTCTTATCAAAATTACCATCTTATCTTTAGCAGGTTCTTGCACTATTTAATGATACAGGCAATACAACTAATACTGTTTTCAAATGATATTTAAAAACAATATAGAACACAGCGAAGAAAGTTAATAGAAATGTTATTGGAAACAACTGTCTATATATCCAATATGGGAGCAAATGGGAGATAATTTACTGGTTCCATCGATTGTGAAATATCTTATAGTACAACACCTTGATTTAATGGAGAAACGAATTTATCAATTTAAATGTTAAAAAGAGAAATATAATTTGCAAATCTAGAACGTTTTATACATTAACCTGTTGAAACAAGACGAATGTATAGTTTTTCGACACATTAAAAAAATAGATCCAATGTTCATCCAACGAAACAAGTTGTGAATGTTTAATGATATCTTTAAAGGTAACGATTTTGTGATAAAATCTTTACCAGAAAAATAGAATTCACAGAATAATCTTTATTTATTACTGATATGAGAAAGAGAGAGAGAGAGAGAGAGAGAGAGAGAGAGAGAGTGAGAGAGAGAGAGAGAGAGAGACAGCGTGAGAGAGAGAGAGAGAGAGAGAGAGAGAGAGACAGAGAGAGAGTGTGATAGAGCAATGTCGAGAGAAAGAGAATGACAAAGAGAGAGAGAGTGAGATAGATACTATGTGAAAGAGATATAGTGAGAGAGATAGTGTGAGAGAGTGAGAAAGAGAGAGTGAGTGAGGTATAGTGTGTGAGAGAGAAAGAGAGATAGTGTGTGTGAAAGAGAGAAAGAAAGAGAGATAGTGTGATATAGAGACAGTGTGTGTGAGATATATATAGTAAGAGAGAGAGAGACAGAGAAAGAGTGAGAGAGAGAAATAGAAATAGAAAAAGAGAGAGATGATTGAGAGGGGGAAGGAGTGTAGAAGAGAGGAGGGAAGACATGGAGTGGAAAAGATGTGAGGGAAGTAGGGAGAGAGAAAGAGATATATTCCTTCACCAGAACTTAACATATTTACATATACGTGTACCTGTATATAATACAACTGCACATGCACATTATTTTCTAATAATTGTATGTTATTTGCTCTGCACACTGTAAACTTACAGTTTCAATTGAAATTTGTTATACATATATTTGATAATTATTGTACTGTTTCTTTTGTGCATAATTAGCTGCTGTGTTGAAATACGTCTGAATATCTTAATCGTTTTAAAACATTTATTTATCAGTGTCCAGCCACAATTTTAAACATTGCCATTTATTTTGGTTTTCTTCAGATTTTCTATGTAAGAAAACTGTTATATTCTTCTATACATGTACTTTGATTTTTTGTTTCTATTATGTGTATGAATTTTGTATGTTACTTTTTACCTTGAATTTAATATTACATTGTACATGTATATTATTGTTTTGTATAGTTCAGAAAAGAAATGCTGGCGTTTCTTATGTGTTCAAATATAAAAAATAATTAACTTTAAAATTATGTCACTGGATATGTACAAATTTATTTGATTTGCTATGAAATATGCATTTGTATTACATGTTTTACCAAACCGTCGACAAAACTTGATAAATACTTTTTAAAAGTTTTGTCTATATTCATTCTAATTAAAATATTTAAGTGACTGAGATAATTTAATTTTCTCTCTGTACTTATCTCATTTCAAAACGTACAAGTATGTCTTCTTTGAAGCATCATTAAGTTACAGAAATATAAATATGCCTCTGAATTAATAAATCGGATATTTACTTTATAAAAATATGCAGAATTAAGGATAGTTTTATGATTGTTTTTTTTACCTTTTATCTTTATAATTGAAAGATTCTTTCAAAAATCCTTTTTTGCCATTTTTATGTATTTTTTTTTTTAAATATATGTTTGTATATGTATTATATTATTTGAAAAATAACTTTTAATGAAAACTAACATTTCCATATTAAATTGACTCTTTACAGATTCAATATATTATCAAAACTGGACTAAATAAAATAATGATAATAATAAAAACATACATTTTGCCCAGTAAAACAAAAATAATAATTTCCTGATCAGACTTTAGGCATAATATTTGAAAAACAACAACACACACCTCTACTTATTAAACTCAGGCTGTAGCAAATGGTAAGATCAGTCACGTTTGCGCATGCCCAATCGTATCCCTTATCTCAATATTAATAGCCATGACGTCACAGACAAGATAGTCTTGTTCATTATTACAATTTTTGTAATATCTAGGCAAATAATGAATTAAATTAGAAAAAAATCATATATAACGTGAACATAAAATTAAATATATTATGGTTTATATCGTTAATTTTGCCTAATCTTTAGCCATTACTTCAACTAAGTGTCAAATTTAATGAAATAACTATACTTCGCGTCACCAGAAGTGGAACAACAAAACATCAGCGTTTTTCAGTTGAAATATAAGTGCCAAAAGGACAAACAACTGCCTTTTAAACCTTTTGCAACGTGTACATGATACACTTAAGAATTGAACTTGATAATGTTTGAGGTTCACGGAAGTATGAACCGCAAAATCGCTTTACACACTGTATGAACGGCGTAGCGCGTTAGCGCGGAGCCATTCATATCAAAGTTTGTAAAGCTGTTTTGCGGTTCATACTTCCATGAACCTCAAACATTAT
>JAULBS010148406.1:0-12291 GCA_032355785.1 Symmetromphalus regularis
AGCCATTCACACCACCAGTCACACACACTACCACAGCCATGCACACCACCACTCACAACCACAGCCATGCACACCACCAGTCATACTCACAACCATAGCCCTGCACACCACCAGTCATACCCACTACTATAGCCATGCACACCACCAGTCATACCCACAACCACAGCCATGCCCACCACCACAGCCACATCCACCACCACAGCCATGCACACCACCACAGCCACATCCACCACCACAGCCATGCACACCACCACAGCCATGCACACCACCATGGCCATACCCACCAACAGACACACCCACCAGCACAGCCATGTACACCACCACACACACACCACCAGTCACACCCATCACCACAGCCATGCACACCACCACTCACACCCACCACCACAGCCATGCACACCCACCACCACAGCCATGCACACCCACCACCACAGCCATGCACACCCACCACTACATCCATGCACACCCACCACTACAGCCATGCACACCCACCACCACAGCCATGCACACCCACCACCACAGCCATGCACATCACCAATCTATAATATTATAGCTACACATGCATAAATACACAGTATTTCATGGCATAAACTAACCTGGGTTCAGTTTATATAAATAGTTTCACCTTGGCTCAGATAAAGTGGTAAGTGGCATTTGCCTCCTTTGTTTTAAATGGGTCAAAATATTAAAATACATTTTAAAAAATCAAGAGAGCATGCCACCATATGGTATATGTACCCTCATAGATTGCCCCATCTTTTGTCAAATTCTAACAATACACACACATATACACTTTCACTCATACACACACATGCACACACTCACACATATTTCTTTTGACGACTATGTGTCACAATTACCAAATGCTTGACATCCATGATTAATAAATCAATGTGGTGTAATAGGATAATCCGATTGCTAAAATGTAAACTACTTTTTTTGAATATTTTACTTCAGGAACAAATATATTTTAAGTTACAACTCCATCAGTGTCACATTGCTGCTATTGAGCAAATAGATGTATTATCTGGGGTGCAGAAAGTACTCGCCCGATCGCCAAATGCGAGTAAAAATTCTCACGGACGAGTTAAAAAAATGCAACAACCAGTCCGATGGGCGATCTGTATTTTTCTCATTAGCAGTAATATTCAATTTTTTGGGCATCGGATCTGCCATTCCGTATAAGCCATGTGAGATAATCATACATTTGCTCTATTGTTAAAAAATTATATATTGTTCTGTAGGCTGACGGACTTGTAGAAAATTCTCCATTTCTGCACCCCAGATTTTTGGTTGTGATTCATAACTGCAGCCTCTTTGTAAAATACTTTAAACCGAGTATAAATTAGTCTTTATCTATTACAAGTACAATTTTATCCCAGTGTTTTAAATATAATTTTAGTTTTGCTGAAAAGCACATTTTATTCTTTGCTCAGTAGCAGGTATATAGAAAACCTGCAACTGTGTCCAGGTTAGAAGTGGTTATTACACAATTGCAGACTGTATCCACAGGCAGCTCAAACAGGTGAAATAAGGGGTTTCAGACTACCCCAACCACAATTTGTTATGTTTTACCATAATAATTTGATAATAACTTTGGCTTTCTTCCAATAGTAATTTTTTTATTTTTTTTTTAAATTTTAAACCCCCAATCAAAATGTTCTGCATACCCCCTGGTTCAGTGAGCCGCAAGTGGTCCAGTGAGAGAACATTGTACTTTCAAGCTATAGACAATGTTTCAAACCCTGTCAAAAACTGGCTCACACTTGACTACATGTCAAACTTTCCAAATATTTGACATCCAATAGCCAATGATTAATAAATCAATGTACCATAATGCAATAATGGTGTCATTAAAGAAAAAAGCACCCCTAGTTCTTCCATTAAAAACAGGTTGTACAACAAAGTTAACTCATATACCTCTACTCTGTGAGTAGGTTTCTTGTGTAGTCTCTCTGTCCATTCTGGAGGTACATATTCTTTCAGCAGTGGGGAAACATCACTTATTTTACTCATACCCAATAAATTTCTACTTGAAATCTTATAAAATTCACTCCTCTGAATCCTCAAATCAAGAATGAAGGTTATAAAACATTTACGTGTTAAACTGAATACCTTACCACTCATATCAACTGACTATCACACTGACATTATATCTGGGTCAAATAATGAGAAAGATAAATATTTGTTACACATTAATATATTTTTTTTTTTACGGTTACAATTTAACTAAAAAGATTGAGTCCATAGCGTACACGTCCAGGTGCTGTGGTTGGAACGTTTTTGTCGGAATAATTTTCCTACGGTCAATAAATTTTAACAATTAAACAATTATATTTCATTAAAATCTTCATTAATTCTTATCACTAACAAACAAGAGTAAGACAGTAATTGTTGGATGTCCAGTTCTCAAGTCATGTTTGTAGTTATTTGTTTTCCTCCTTCGTCCGTCATTGTGACGTGGGCATAACATTTTAATGAAAGTTTCTACACAACACAGCCTGATACGACAGCAATATATGGGATCCAAACCCCACCTGGCCACCATTGTTTTAAAAATTATTATTATTTTAATCATTATAATTAGATAAAACATTATTTTTACTGTCAAGTATTAAAATTTATTTAATAAAATTTGGATCCCGTTTTTTTCAATTTCAGAAACTGCCACTTCACAAGTTATGCCCTACACATACTATCATTGCAATGCTAGAAAGGCAGTACATATTAAGAGGTGAGGTAGAGTACACAGTGCAGGCGCGGATGCAGGATTTCTGAAAAGGGTAGGGGGGGGGGTCCAAAAGTGATGAATGAATAGAAAATGAGAAAAAAAAGATTAATTTTCACGTCGTTCCACTTGGTAAAAGGTAAAAAAATAAATAATTCGATAAAGGGGGGATCCTGACCTCCTTGACCCCTCTCCCCTCCCCGGATCCGCTACTGCTGTGAGACTGTCACATTTAAATAGAGTTCTTTAATTTATATTTGTTGAAGTGTTGTCTTCAAAAATCAGATGGTGAACCCATATTTTACAGCCTCGTTTTCGAATTGACCCTTGGCACGTTTAGCGCGTGCAGACATCTTTTGTATACTGGAGGAAAGAAGTTGATACAAAATGGCGTGTAGGTACGAGAAGATAATGGAATTAGGGTGTGGGAGTTTTGGTAAGGCGTGGCTGGTGTCAGATAATCATGAGAAAAAGAAAGTTGTTCTCAAAGAAATCAAAATCTCGGCGTTAAACGACAAGGAGGTGGAACAGGCGGTTGCGGAGGTGACAATTTTAGCGAGATGCAAACATCACAACGTAATTCGTTATGCAGATGCGTTTGTTGACAAGAATGAGGGCACACTAAACATTGCTATGGAATATGCTGATGGAGGTACAGTTCAACCTGACTATATCATGAAAATATAATGGTAAAAAAATTATAAAACAGAAATTGATGACCAAGGGGTGGTTCTAGACCCCCCTGGTCATCAATAAATACACCTGTCATTATAAGGAAATAAGGAATGATTCCAAACTTAATGCATTGTAATATCTGTAGCTTGGGTAATTAAAGGAAAGATATTTGACTGGACCCCTCCTTCTTCAATCTAATTTAATGTGATGTTGTTTAAAAGAATAAATCTTGGCAGGACTTAAATCGATATTATTAGTGTTGGGTTTAGATCAGTTGACAGTACCAAGAGAAAGTCCCATGTGGTAACTCTTGGTAACATAAATGATCATAATTGTTAATTCAGTGGCTACTTACCATGGTAAGAATATATTAAATTTAAATATTTATGCTGTGCTGTTAAAGACTCCCCACCCCATCCCACCCACCTCATCAAGTAAAGATTGGTTCTGGTTTTTGTTACCTGTATTCTTAACTAAGATGGATTATATATTTTCTTGAAAACATATTGATATTGGATTTCAGGTGATCTTCAGAAGGCAATACTGAAACGTCAAGGTTTGCACTTTTCAAAAGAGGTCAGTGAACATTTAGAAATCTTCCAAAAATATTATTGACAATAGTGGATCAGAATGTCCATTGCTGGTGTATCGAAAGCTGTGGTATGTGGTGTCCTTTCTGGGAAAGTGCATAATATTAAAGACCCCTTGCTGCTAATCAGAAATAACAGACTATGGTTGTAGAAGTTTCCTCTGAAGTTTGACATTTAATAGCTACTGAATAAACAATGTGCTGCATGTTATTAAACATGCTGGTATATTCCTTTAGAATTTCTTATATCTATCTTATTAAAAAAAATAATAATAATTAAAAAAACTGAGTTCCATATTTTTTGTTTTACTTAAAAAGTTTTTGAATATTTTTTACATTAAATCAATTATTAATTGATCAAACTTTTATAAAATCAATTTCAAAAATTTCATTCAATTAACAGTAATCAAAATTATTATATTTATTAATAAGGTAAGTTATACATGTAAGCTAAATTTGCATGTTTATTATAAACAAGATTTAATGGGAGTTAAAAAATGTTTAGAGCATGTATTCAACACCTGAAATTGCCAGTGGCCATTGGCAATGCCATGGAGATTGCCAATGAGTTTTTCATTCTCTGTGGCATCTTTTTTGCCATGGACTAAAAACATTTCAAGGTGTATTTTTTTCTTATTAATATTAAAGTATACGGTACTTTATATTAAAATTGCTGTAGATAATGCTGTGGACATCATTTCTCCACAGCTTTTATTTTTGCCATGAACATTTTCATAATTGCAGGGATTGCGTATCTAATGGCTACAGATGTGAGTGGATTAACTCTTTATATTTCAGGTTATTCTTGACTGGTTTGTTCAGATTTGCTATGCTCTCAAGTTTATTCATTCTCAGCATATTCTTCATAGAGGTATTGTATGTCCTGATCATCTTTTATTATATACTGTAGTCAAATCTGTTTTTAAAATCATCACATCGTAGGCCCAAAATCAGTTGCATTATCATTTCAATTTGTCTAATATCTTTCTTAAATATTCAATAAAGAACATCTGTATTCTTTGTGATCTTTATTTAACAATCCATGTCAGTAGTTAAATGAAGTATTTCTTTGGACAAATCAAATGTTTATATTTGAAATTAATTCTTTGTTTGGAAATTAATTAGGTCAAGTTCCATGCGATTCTGCGTTTAATATAGACTGTTCATAACTTAGTAATTAGGTGTAATATATTTGTAACTATTATGATGTATAGATCTGTAATACATATGTACTCATAATTTCTAATTATGTAATACATTTGTATGTTGATGTATATAATACTATATAAATATATATGAAGATGTAACACATTGTTATCTATATACATGTATATAATACATTGTATTTTTATATGTAATACATTCTTATGGAAGGGATTTAATTTCTGTTTAGTGTTTTGACTATTGAAGGATTGTAAAGTGGGCAACAGAAGTGAATAATTTTGAAATTGTGAGGAGAGGTACTGTGAAGTGGGATTGTGATGTTCGGGGTTGTGAAGATTGTTTGGGATTGTAAAGGTGATATCTGTATTTTCAGATTTAAAACCTCAGAATATATTTCTGACCAGTGTTGGGATTGTGAAGCTAGGGGATTTTGGGATTGCAAAGGTTCTGCAGGGGACAATGGATCATGCACTGACCACTATAGGAACACCGTACTACCTCAGCCCAGAGATCTGTCAAAAACAACCGTAAGTGTTTATTTCAGCAAACAGTCCAAAACTGTGAGAGTACCCATCATTAAACTTACTAGAAGTCTTTCATTAAGCAATTAACAAAAATCTAAATATTAAAAAAAACTAAGTTCCTTTTGTTTGAGTTTTGTGGGGGTTGGGGGTAGTGTTTGTTTTTTTAATAGTTTTAATCAGTTACTGTGCATGACTTGCTTTTTGACAACACTGTATGTCACTGCCTTGTTTTCTAATTCCCATATACACATGCTGTATTTTATTTTATTAATTTTTTTAATTTATTTATTTTTTATAATTTTACTTCTATTTATTTTTTATTTTGTTCTGCTTGTCAGAAAGTCCTGTATTAATAATTCTGTGTCAGAGATTACTGTATTTATTTGGCTATAAGGTGACTTTGCCTATAAGACAGGGAGTGTTTTTGGAATGTTCTTGGGGAGATTTTTGCTTCCACTCATTTGTAAGACAAGGTGAAATGTTTTAGAATTCCTGTGAACATGTTGTCGCCGATGTTAGAAAAAACATGTTCGAAAAGAAAATATCCCTTTCAAATAGTTTGCACAGTTTAAACAAAATAATCAGTTTAGGTTTTATAATATAATTTATGCTTCTCTTATTTAATTCATCCCAGGTTATGCAATTACACAGTTGCTTTGAGTCTGTTTTAATTGAAATGTTGCTGTTCGCTAAACGTTAAAACGTGTGCCAAACAAAATGATTGAATACTTAATTAAATCTAATTATAAAGATGAGTTTAATATTGTTTTCTAATGTCTTTAAAATAACTTTAATTAAATCTAATTATAAAGATGAGTAATATTGTTTTCTGTCTTTAAAATAACTTTAATTAAATCTAATTATAAAGATGAGTAATATTGTTTTCTAATGTCTTTAAAATAACTTTAATTAAATCTAATTATAAAGATGTGTTTAATATTGTTTTCTAATGTCTTTAAAATAACTTTAATTAAATCTAATTATAAAGATGTGTTTAATATTTTCTGTCTTTAAAATAACTTTAATTAAATCTGATTATAAAGACAAGTTTTTTTTAATGTATTTTTTTTCTTCTAGTTACAACTACAAGAGTGACATTTGGGCTGCAGGATGTATTTTATATGAGATGTGTTGTCTCCGTGTTCCATTTGATGCTGCCAACTTTCCAAGCCTCGTTTTCAAGATTTTGGGACAAAAATTCCGGCCTATACCAATGTGAGTTTTAATGTATCATTATAGGCTAGCATTTACTGTTTGATTAAATGTAGTATAAATCTAAGTCATGAATGCCCATAGTTTATCATTTTAAAGAATGATAATACTATAGCGTTCTTGAAGAAATATCTTAACAAAAAAATTGAGTTTGTCTTTTTTAATAATTTATATGCCATGCAAGGCAATAACTGAGATGGGGTGGGTGTCAAAAAACTTTATTCATAAATTTAAGTGTAGGAGAGTGTTGAAATAAAGTTAAGATCTTATTTTAATGTGAAATAATTAAAACTGGTGGAAAAAGGGGACATCTAAACACAAACCTCACCCAAAGTTAATATGCCGGTGAAGATGTTATGGTTATAAGATTGAAGAACGTAATTTATGTATTTTAGTGAATTTGGTCCTCTGGTAGAAGATCTTATTACAATAATGTTGAAGACTGATCCTGAAAAACGGCCCTCAGCTTCTGAAATACTGAGTATTCCTGCCTTAAAAACATACACCCAGAAATACCTACAAAAACACAAACATGCTCTTGAAATAAGAAAACAAAAAGTGCGACCAGAGACCACAAAACAAAAAGAAGCAGATGCGAGTCCATCAAGCAGATCTATACCTGGTCCAGTGTCACCCACGGTAACTTGTCCAGTGTCACCCACGGTAACTTGTCCAGTGTCTCCCATAGTAACTCATCCAGTGTCTCCCATGGTAACTCGTCCAGTGTCTCCCATGGTAACTCATCAAGTGTCACCCATGGTATCTCCTTTACCAATGTGGTGCAATGAAGAGTCACCAGAGCCCAGAACACCAAGGGTAACTCCAAGATGTACATCACAGAAAGAATCGCCTGACTGTTGTACACCTGAGAAGCAAACACCTGTGTTTGAAACTCCCCAGTTTGAACCAACTGATTTTGAAACAACCAAATGTAAAACTCCTGATTTTGAATCTCCTGAAAGTAAAACACCGGACTTTGAATCTCCTGAAAGTAAAACACTGGATTTTGAATCCCTTAAAAGTAAAACACCGGACTTTGAATCTCCTGAAAGTAAATTACCTGAAGTTATGACACCAGAGAAAAACAAAGAAAATATGTTGCCAATGGAAATTGACAAACCGATGCATCCAGCTTTGGAAATGTTGCGACGACGTGTAGAAAACTACAAGAAATTCAATGCAATTGCTCACAAGGTTAGTTAAATTATTTTTTTCAAAGTAAAAAAATGATCTGAATATCAGGCCATAGGATTTCACTGTAACGATTGTTACCGATAGAATCACTGTACCATGTAATCAAAACCATGGAACCAAAATTTCATTTTCCATGATTTTCGTATCACTGCTGCATTATTTTGTATGACCAAAAAACAATTTCCTATGGGTTCCCATGATCCAAAAGCATGGAACCAAAAAAGTGAAATCTGAAATCCTATGACATGAATAATTATGTCAAAACTGAATACCTGACTGTATTCACTTTATAAATATTAAAAATTGAATCTGAAAATTATTATTTATTTAATTATGAATTGATCCATCTATCCATTAATGTAACTGCCCTTCAAGCCAACCTTTCACTTACTCATCATGCATCAATCCATCCAAAACCCACCCATCTATCCATCCAAACTATCAATCCAAATCATCAATCCATCCAATTCATCTCTTTTTATTTTTTAGGAAAACTTACCTGGAAAAACATTCACAATCAGAGACCAGTGTGATCCAAAAGTTCGTCGCTTCTCCATGGTAACACCACACCTCAGTGAGCTGGTTATAAAACAGAAGAATGAACGCAAGTACAAGTCAGTTCACCGCCCTGTTCCTAAGCGACCAGAGAAAGTTAAAAAAGAGGTAATTTTTAGAGGTGGATCTGTGATTTAACTAAAGAAGAGGTAGGTGTGCTGTGAAGTTTGGGTGAGGGGAACAGGTGTGGATTTATCATTTCAAAAATAGAGAGTGGTTTGGACACATTATAGAAGTAATTCTCCAAATATCTTTAATGAATTAAAATTTTAATATTTTATAGTAAAAATGAGGAAGCATTTGTTCCAATCCCTTCCCCTTAAATCCACACAATGGCTGAAAATGAAGGAACGTGTATCCACATCTATGGGTCTCGGTGGACCAGCAGTACGACATCAGAATCTCAAGCTGAATACTGTGGTTCAAAACCTATTAGAGGCTGGCTCACACTGACTTAAAAGCATATAATTAATATATAATGTGCTCTTGAGGTGGTTTTAAACAAAACAAAAACAAAGTGTCATCTCTACCCCTTAAATCCACATGTCAGCATCTACATATATTGTTAATATGAGATGAGGGGTGGGGGTATATGATTGTGTCCTCTCTTCTGAATCTGCACCTAGTGACCTGATGTTGGTAGGTGTAATACCATGCAGGGTAAAGTAATTTTGTGTTATATCTACATTTTAAGCTGGTGGGTAATAAACTGTATTATGTTTTTTATGACTAGTA
The DNA here is from genome assembly GCA_032355785.1 of Symmetromphalus regularis. Lineage (NCBI taxonomy): Eukaryota > Metazoa > Mollusca > Gastropoda > Neomphalida > Neomphalidae > Symmetromphalus > Symmetromphalus regularis. The sequence goes on from JAULBS010148406.1 coordinate 9,377, forward strand.
TAGCAGAGATCATGGTATAAGCTGTCCTATCTTTAGGAATGTGCATATAAAAGATCCCTTGCTGCTAAAGGAAAAATTTAGAGGGTTCCCTTTGATGATTAAATGTCAAAATTACAAAATGTTTGGCATCCAGTAGCCTATGATTAATAATTGAGCATGCTCTAGTTATGGCATTAAACAAATATCAAAAATTTCTTTTATTCTGTTTTGATTATTTTTATAGGGACCTGCACCAACGTTTAGTTTATTCCGTGAAGTACTGCGCTCACAGAGTTTCAGTGGCGAACTGCCCCAAATTATGGGAGTTGGAGGTCGATCATACTCCATCTGTGGAGTGTTGCCGATGCGTCGGAACGAGTCTGTCCAATCAGCTCCTGCAACATTTGCTGCAGATACAGAATCCTGCGACACATCTATGTGTTCATCAATGGGAGATGATGATATCTTTGACAGCACAGCGAGCTCTGTGGAGGCAGATCTACGTGAGCTACAGATAGATACAAAGACGTACTCCGTGCACAAAGGCAGACGAATGAGTTTAATCCACTCTAGTCCACAGTCTCCTGTTTATATAAAGCCTAGTGGAGGTACATTATTTTCATTTTTTGACCTGGCAGAGGGTACGAAAATTTGGTTACAGTTCTTGAGTTGTAGAATCAAAACCATTCGGTGCACCACAACTGGTATATCAAATGCTATGGTATGTGTTGTGTTGTGGAAAAATGCATATAAAAGATCCCTTGCTGTTTATGGAAACAATATAGTGTGTTTTCATTCATAACTAAATGTCAGAATGACTAAATGTTTGATATCCAGTAACCAATGTGTTCTAGTGGCATCACTAAACAAAGAACAAACTTCTTTTTTCAACTTTACATTGTTAGTGGTAGATCCCCAGGCTTGGATGTGTATGAATGTTCAGGTGTCTTGTGGCCCCCCAATAACGGATATATTTTTATAGTTTTAAATTTTTAAACATCAGGTGTCAACATTGGCTGTCTTTTGGGCTGATAACAGTAGTTTGCTGGTGTGAATCCTAGTAAAGTTTGCTGGTGTGAATTATAGTAAGAATTCCTGGTATGAATTATAGTAACACTTGCTGGTGTGAATCATATTAAAGTTTGCTGGTGTGAATCCAAGTTAAGCTTGCTGGCATGAATCCTAGTTACGTTTGCTGGTGTGAATTTTAGTAAAGTTTGCTGGTGTGAATCATAGTAAAGATTCCTGGTATGAATCTTAGTAACGTTTGCTGGTGTGAATCATAGTAACGTTTGCTGGTGTGAATCATAGTAACGTTTGCTGCTGTGAATCATTATAGTAATGTTTGCTGGTGTAAATCATAGTAAAGTTTGCTGGTGTGAATCATAGTAGTTTGCTGGTGTGAATCATAGTAATGTTTGTTGGTGTGAATCATAGAAATGTTTGCTGGTGTGAATCCAAGTTAAGCTTGCTAGTGTGAATCATAGTAAAGTTTGCTGGTATGAATTATAGTAAAGTTTGCTGGTATGAATTATAGTAAAGTTTGCTGGTGTGAATTATATTAATATTTTCTGGTGTAAATTATAGTAAAGTTTGGTGGTGTGAATCGTAAAGTTTACTGGTGTGAATCGTAGTAAAGTTGGCTGGTGTGAATTGAAGCAAAGTTTGCTGTTGTGAATACAAGAGAATTACCACCAGTTTAATAATTTTTCAGATGTCGCCCTATCAAATCAGCTTGAAGTGCTGTACAATTGCCTGGTGGAAAACCTTGACCATGCTAATGCCAGTGCGGCTCAGCTTCGCTTGTACTTGGAAAATGAACTCGGCTGTGAGAAGTTTCGGGAACTCTACAATTTGGTTCTGGCCTCAGTTAAGACTAATTCAGATTTTAACAGCTTGAAAATGAAGGCCAAAGAGAGAATTGCCTACCTGCCGACTGTTGCTATGCTTCTACAGATAGAACACAAGTGAACATTGTTACTAGTTACCTTCCTTGTATTGTTACTGAAACTAAATGTACAAATTAGTTGCTTTCTTCGTGAATACTTGTGAAAATATTTAAATTACCCATTCAAAGAAATTAAGGAACACTTATAAAAATTGTGATATTTATTAAATAATAATAAAACAGAAATGACTATACTATTTTTTCCTTCATCATGCTCATATTTTTTCATGGATAACTAATTTAGTTCAGCTTAGATATATATATTAAACAACCTGATGTGCTCTACATCATCTGACTAGAATATCACTGCTCATTGCTTTCTGTACACACACAGTTGTTGTACATTATCTAAATACATTTTTGATATAGTTTCCTGTACACACACAACTGTGATATAAAATTTATGTTATACATTGATTCTTTTCAAATTAAAGTAGGAAACATTGGCTTAAACATTTCCTTAGGGACTTAACTTTCATGTTATGTTTATTAAATCTTCTTGGAATGGTCCTATTTTGCTTTTGAATAATAAATGATGATCTTGTTACATTTTGTATATGATTAAAATTTGAAAATAGTCCATCTAAAAAAATAAGTGCTGATATACGTTCTATACTTGACAAATTGAATTGTACAAACTTCTTATACCTGAATTCTACAAATTTGTACTTATTTCTATTTCAATAAATTTATTTTGCAGTTAATATTATTTTGTTTTATTTTATTGTGTAAATATTACAACCAACCAAGTCATTTGAAACCAATTTCATACAGTAATGTCTTATTACGAAACAGATTTGAAGGCAAGTTTTTTCAAAGTTAAATGCTATTTCTCATTGAAGTCAATCGTGGGATCGGGATCTAGCTCAGACGGTAGAGTGTCTGCCTGTGAACCGGTCGGTCGTTTGATAGATCCTTCTCAGTGGACCCATATGCAGTTTGGGCTATTTTCTGTTCCAACCAGTGGTCCACAACTGGTTTATCAAAG
>JAULBS010148417.1:0-12291 GCA_032355785.1 Symmetromphalus regularis
TTGTTGTATTAAAATTAAATTAAAATTTGATATATGATCGCATGTGAACGAGTTCAAAAACACTTGATCCGGAACTGCCTAAACAACTGTACATGTTCATGTACACTATAACTGTAATGTGAGAATCTCCATCCCCGTAAGAATCGCCCACTTTTGGTTTCGGCTTGTGTTTCTCACTCTGGCCTAACAGTACCCGTGAGAATCACATGCCCTGTGAGAACTGCAAGCCAAACGCTGTTGCTGTGGTACTCAATAGATGCATTAGGACAATTACTGTAATAAACTTTACAACAACTCTCCAGAGGCAAATGCCAAAATGGGGTTGGGTGGTACGACCAGGAGGTGGGGTGGAGTAGGGGAACTGAATTGACATTAATTATTTTTTTTACTATTGTATAGGTTGTTTTGAGGGTATTTAAGATCTTTGACTTAAAGATAATTATAAGACTTTTTATCCAATATGAAATAACTTGGGCAGTGATTACGCACAGATTAGTAGGGTGCATCATTACAAAGCAATCTATTTTTTCCCTTGTTGATAAAGTGCAACTGTATTTAGGTTAAATTTGCTAAAAATGAAGTTCCACATTAACTCAAGGTAGTACATGTTAGGATGTTATATAATTGAAGTATATGTTTCTGTGGGTAGTGTATGTGATATACCACTTAATATATGATATGTCAGGCACTAATCTAGCCTGCGAAATGGGGCTTTTTTTCGCCGAAAGTTCGCTCAAGTCACCAACTTGTTAACAGTAGTGAGAAGTCGAAGTAGCCGTAATATGTCGAAGTAGCCGTAATATTTTGCTCGAATTAAAGTGAAAAACAAATTCCAATAACTAACGTCTGATAGTGACACCGATTTGTGATGCCAATCCAAACAAAAACAAAAACTAATTAGCCTTTACACACAAACAAGTAACAAATCTCACATGACACCTGTTTATTGTCCCCTGTTAATGACAGGCTGTTTCTGGTAAAGCGGAATAGACCATGTCGAGCTTTGTTCGATTACGTAATATGAACAAGAATTCCAATTACATGTACATAGTGATATTTTGAAGCCCATTTTGGCAAGTATCTTTATCAGACATGTCAACTCCCCCGCATTTCGTGGGAGTTACCCATTATTTTGTCAATACTACTTTTCTCCTGGAAAATAGCAATTATTAAAAAAAATAATAAAACCCCCCAGAAACTCCAACCTCAACATATATTGCGTGTATTAGACGACATTTAGGTCTTAAAATACGGAAAGTGTTTGGCTTATGTAAAGTTAATACTTCAAAAGCGAAATCAGGAAATGTATGAAAATTGGTCACGAATGGAAGCACAGCATCATTGAGCATCGATCATTCCATGCATTATAATCATTATAATAATTTTCTAATCAATGACAATAGCATCCACAAAGTTCTTGCAAGTACATATTTGTTTATTTTTTTCAGATATTTAACTGAAATTCAGCGATGCAAACATTTTAATTGTGTCAGTATCAATAAATTTATACAAAAAACAAAATGGCGGCATTGTCACATGTGAGAAGGTTGCACACTACCATATAAAAAAAATTCTTTAATCCCTTTCATTGTTATTTCTATATTATAACAAATATTGTACAACTTCTCACAATATCAGAAGAGGGATAGAAATAGCATTTTTAAAAAGTATAATTAGTTGGTGATCATTCAGCTACAAAATATTTATATGTTGACCATTAATATTTTTAGTTATAAAAATTTAAACCTATACCTTGTGCAGTGTTGGAAATTCATTGGGAATTGAGGTGGACCAACTGAAAAGTTGGACCAATCTATTTTTCAGTTATTACCTACCTACAAGTTGTTTACAAAAAAAAAAAAAAAATTGTAATGCAAGTGTGTGTCAAAAATAAACCCCAGATATATATAGGATTCTCATTCATCCCAAAAGTATGAATTTTCATTATGAAATAAAATGATATTTAATTGCAATTATTTTTGTATTATTAGTTGTTGTACATGCCATTTTGTATTGGGTATAAAATTTCTTCTTCAAATGTGGACTCTTCAATAATTCACAATTTTGTTTTTGACTCCATATTTTCTCTCATAAGTCCACGGATTCTTCATATTAAATTTTTTTGATGAACATAAATGAACCATTCATTCCCAAAAGTGAATATATGTGTAGCGCCACAAGAAAAGGTAAGTCGCCACGGCTTTGTTGATTCCGAGTAAAACACGATTTAAAAATGCCGCGGAATTTTTACTTCCTGGTTCATGACGAAGTACTTGACGAGCTATTCTTAACTCATACTGACGTCATAACACATGCAGACAATCGATGGCTTGTTAGTGATTACAATTTGCTAATTTTGTTAGTTTAAATAATTAAATTTGATAGACAACTGCCTGAATGGCAACTGTCAAAACTTTGTATGAAGAATTGCTTCAAGTCATAACGTCGTAAATAGTGTATATATTTTTTTTAAACTTACGTATTCTGAAAGAGGACGTTCTATTCTATAAGAATCAATAAAAAAGAAAATTTGGTCCCTAGCACCCTTTTCTTGTGGCGCTACACATATTATCATTTGCAGAGCTTGGCACATAGGATGACCATGTCTCCAAATGCAATAAAAAGAATTAAAAAGTGTTAAATTTAAAAAATGAAAATAGGTGTCTTTAGTTCATATAAATGTACATCATTAACTTACAAAAACAATCAAATACTCTTTTGGTGTTTTTAATAATCTAACTTTTTAAAAACTTATACATATTACCAACCTTAGTCCTGTAAAGCGTTCCATTGGTCCTAAAGTACAAATATCTCTGTCAGAGTTGCTACTATCCTCACTGGTCGGTATCTGACCCCACAGCCTTATAGAACCATCTTCAGAACATGTCACCAAGTAGGTGCTGTAAAACACGTTACTTTCATATATAGGTAAATATTATATAGAGGTAAAGATTACTACCATTCTCAATGGTTGTATGTTTTCCCAGAAAAGAATGTGCCCTTTGTCTCATGTAATTTTATCAAATATATTTGGAACTGAAATGGGTCAGATTGAAATAATAAATGTTTGAGAACCAGTATCAGAAAAGTTTGTGCACTTTGTCTTGTGTAATTTTATCCAGTATTTGAAACTGAAATGGGTCAGTTTGAAATAATAAAGATCTGAAAACTGATATCAAAAAAAGAATAAGCACTTTGTTGCATATAATTTTTTTCTTACCCACTGGATAGGGTTATCCAGCTTTTGCATGGTACTAGAAAAATCTGTCTGACCCTAGGGCTAGATAAATATGTCCGACCCATGGGCTAGATGATTTCTACATACGCCTTTCCAGCAAACTAATAACACAGCTACTTATTAGGAGACATAGCTCTGTTTGTTTACTGTAAATATATAAAGGGACTGAAATAAAAATTTAATTAAAAATGTAAAGTAATAATAACATATATTTATTTTAGTTAATATTGAACAAATACTTTTTTTTTTTTAATTAAATGCCTATACTAAATATGATGTCATTATAATAAGAAAAGTACAATGTAACATCCTGTTGCAGGAATATTTTTTTTATTTTTTAAGTTTTGCTTTTACAATTAAGTGGGCAAGAAAAAGAATCAATCACTATTTGTGAGGTATACACAAGGCAAGTCAAACCCTCGGTGATAGATTCTATTAATCCATTAATGACTGTGATATTACAAACACTGTAATGATAATACATGTAAGTCTGATTTAGGGTCTGTGATATTATGGTTATGAAAACGAATAACCACATCAGTGAGGACATAATAAAAGTTACAAACCCATCACATGCAAATCCAATGTGAAGAATCTTAGAGTAGTGAGCTGCAAGTTTTCTAACCATCAACTTTTCCTGACCAGCAGACACATCAAACACACAAAAACCTGAACCAATTGTAGCAAACAGGTATCTCTGAAAACACAAGACATACATACATGTAACAATCTGCATGTAGTTATCAAACAGGTGGAAAACATAAAACTTTTATCCAACAGAAGCTAAGAGGTACCAGAAAAATATAAAAAATGTTGTCAATCTAATAGCAGTATTATCAAACTCAATATATACTTATTTCATGATATTTTAATTTATTCAATATATTTATTGAAAAATACAGGCTAAATGTACATAAAATGATTTTGATCATTATTACTATTAAAATATCATAAAAATACAATAGATACAGTATGGTATAAATATTTGGTGATGACAATAAAATTCAGCATCCAACCAATTTTAAAATAGCTTTTAAATTACCAACTTCTGCCACTAACTTCAAGAGGCTGATATATACACCTATTTGCCCTAGTTGGGTATAGGTGTGATTTATGGTAGAGAAAAATAGTAAAGTTAGTTTTATTTAATGATGTCTCTAGAGCACATTGATTTTTATCTTATCATTAGCTATTGGACGTCAATCATATGGTCATTCTGACATTTATTTAGAGGAAACCCATTGCTGCCACATAGGCTAATCTTTCTGATAAGCAGCAAGTGTTCTTTTATATGTGCCATCCCACATACAGGACAGCACATTCCATGGCCTTTGAGGAACCAGTTGTGGACCACTGGTTGGAATGGAAAATAGCCCAAACTGCAAATGGTCCACTGCAAAGGATCGATCCGATGACCGATGGCTTCACAGGTGGACATGCTACCTTTTGAGCTACATCCCACTCCTTATGGTAAAGAATATGAGAAACAAACTTTATATGAAACTGACTTCCTGTGCACAGAACATGTTCTGGATGGAGTATGGATACAGCTTAGCATCGCCAATGTATTCTGTGACCGAATTAAAATTCTTGGCAGGAATCAGGTTCTGGGTTGTCCACAAGATGATGGAGCCATCGATAGACCCACTAGCAAAACATGATTCTGTAGAAGAAAAAAGAAGTACATTCTTGGTTGTATTGCAGTTTGGCAAACATTTGGTGTTATGGTTAGCATGACAAGAATGCTTGTATCACTACTCAGTAAACTTAATAAAATATTAAATACTACTAATTACGAAATTAATGTATTATGAAACATAGGGCAGATATTGGAATTTGAAAATGGATGGGTGTACTATACAGTTTCTGTCAAAAAAGGGGTGTATACACCAATGGATGACATACAACAATGAAAAAATAAAGAATTTAAAAAAAGGGAGGTGTGCTTCCCCTGCTCTTTTCCCCTGCATCAGTTAAACAGGAACCCTAAATTGCACATTTTTATGAAACATCTTGTTCGGTAATTCATTATAGTGTTGTGTATAAAATTAAAAGGTTTGAATTAATTATTATGTTTGCAGATAACATAGCACTTTTCACATTAATTTTATGGTAGCATTAACTTTATGATTTACAGTTATTATATGTATACAGATGTACCTGATATGTTAATGAGGCTGTGAATGACCTCACGATGAGGTGGAAGTTTCTTCACCAGCTGGATTTCTTTAGCATCGCTTTCTTCTCCATTCATTGGTGTCGTCACAGAATACACAACTAAACCAAAAATAGTATTATTACCCAGTAATCATATTTAATATAGTTTTTATTGCATTTTCTATGAGGTTTCTTGTTTTTATTAGATTTTCCCACATTTTCCCTGAGATCTTCTCAAGTTTTCCCTGAGATTTTCTCAAGTATTTCCCTGAGTTTTTTCTTGAGATTTCCATGATACTTAACACATATTTTTAATGATTTTACTAAATAAGATTTGGTCCCTAGAAAGGACACAGGTGAGGTGCAGGAACCCATTTCTTAGAAAAGACACAAAATGTTTTCCCGGCCATGTTGGTGGCCATCTTGTAAAATGATCTTACCAAGAGTCTTGTCTGCAGCTGTTACAATTCTCTCATTCTTGATAACAATCATAAAAGATATATCTGAAAAATGATAATTCTTTGATTAATTTTTCAAATTTTATTCTCATTTTCATCAAAAATGTTAAATCTAACAATGTATGGATGAACAGGATAAGCAGATCCAGACCATTCTAGTTTTTTTTAATTCCTTGATTCACCCATAAACGGTTACTTTAAATATGTCATGTTTTCATTATGTTAGATTGCAAAATGAATTGCCTTTTAATTTTATAATAAAATACTGATACATGTGTTGTATGGCATAATGTATGTGTTGTACAGTAACCTACAATAATTAAATTTATTTGTTAGAAAATCTAGCTAGTGGATATCAGTCAAGTTAACAAATTAATACAGTTCAGTTTTCATTGGGAATCTGGGAAACTAATTCCCATAAATGAAAATCATGGGAATCTAATTACATGTAGGTTCCCATAAAATTAATTTCCTTTTATTTTTTGGGGGGGTTGTGGGGGGTGGGGATACAATGTTATTAATTTGGCTAATAATATACCTCAAGCAACATTTATTTGAAAAAATATTTTGATGTCCAGATAGTAGTCTATTATTTATTGGCATCAAATTCTGAATTAATTGGTCAATCAGTACATTGTAAAAATGTATCATTGAAAGAGTGGCTTTTCATTAAATTCCCAAGACATGAAGTAGTGGAAATCCACCTGAAATCTGAACACAAATTAGTCACGAATTAATATTATAAGCAGCACCTTCCTCGTTAGCACGTGTGAATGTATGAAGCAGTTGTCCATCATGCCGCCAAACCGACAGACTTTCCCCGCCAGAACAAAATAGCAGAGCATCTTCTGTTAGAGATACCAAACACTGAAATAAAAATACTTCAAAATAAACTGTTGATTTTTCATTGATCATAGTTGTTTGTTTTTTTAAATAAAAAACATTAACATATTTACGTGGACGTCATATGACGATTTTCAGTGGGGGTAGGGAGGGCTCATTTTTTAATGTTCATTTTTATGTGTGTATTAAATGTGTTGCATGAAACCTCAATATATACCCAAACTAAAAACTAGCGAAAAATGTGAGAGCCCTGAGCATTATATTGTTAATATTTACTCCAAAAGTTCCCCCAAAAAAAATGATATAGTCTTGGGCAGAGGCAGAGAATGGTGCCAATAACTAGCAACACATTTAGTCAGTCCTGTCCTAACTCCTGAGATATGAAACATAGTCTGATGCAGATGACTAGAAAATACTTTGGGGACTGGAGTCAGAATTAATAATTTGTATAACCCATTATGGGTTATGTAATAATATAATGTACACAACCCATTCTAATATAAAATATTATATATTCAAAGATTTTCTGAAATCTTACCCTGACTGAGCTAGCGTGGTCAGAAATAATTTGAAGACAGTGTCCAGTGGAAATGTCCCAAACCTTAAAAACCAAAATAATTTATTAAAATATGTAAATCTGTTTAAATTTATCATTCTCGTTTTTAAACAATTACCATGTTTAGAAACCTTATAGATATATACCCATGCCACAATAGAAATGTTCTGCAGAAAAACTAGATAACATGGCAGACAAAACCTGTATTTGTTTTTAAAACACAACTGATATCAGTGTAGAAATTAAAGGAACTTATTTTTTAAAATTGATTTATGGGATATTTCCTAGGGCATTGGAATCATTATTAAATAAGTTTAATAATTGGCCTACTTTAAATAAATATTTTATAAAACCAATATCTTCTAGGAGGAACATTGTTTTTGTTGGGGGTTTTATTTTTATTTGTTCAACAACATCACTAGAGGATATTCATTTATTAATCATTAGCTACTGGATGTCAAACATTTGGTTATTTTGACACAGGTGAGCCAGCCTCCAATGGGTTTTGAACCAATGTCATCAGCTTGATAGCCAAATGTTCTACCACTGGACCACCAAGGCTCAGATTGAACATTTCTGTCACATCCAGAACATTCTTGTTATTATTATTTAAAGACTGTAAATGTCTCCCCATTTCAAACTGTTTCAACAAAATGGAAGTAAAAACACACTAACCCTGATTTGTTTGTCAGATGATCCTGTCACAAGTAACCAATCAGCAACTGTGTCTATCTGGGGTTTCAATAAGAGCATGCAGGTGATTGGATGAGTGTGTCCAGACAGAACAGCCAATCGCTGACCAACCTGAAAAAAGAATAACAAATAAATTTATTTAAATGTATTAAATTACAATTTATAATAATTTTTGGTAAATTAGGCCAGAGTTTTTTTGTTTTTAGTTTCTCAAACATAGGCCTGCCAAAAATTGGATCGGAGGGAGGAAATAAATATTTTTTAAAAATGTCTTGGCGTAAAATTAATTTTAACTAGTTTAACTAGTCATATGACTGCATACTTCTATATTCACACCCTACGAAAAGAAATTATTCAACTTCAAAGTGTAAATTTAATGTTTTTGTTTAAACCCTGGGCACTGCGCCCATATTGCCTATGGTAGTTAAAATAATAGTATGCTAGTTTGTTTTTCTTTTTTTCTTTTCTAGCCTTCAGGACATTCAGCGGAAATAAAATAAGTGTGGATTTTCACTTTTAATTTTATTTAGCAAAATGAAGGGTCAGTTGGTTCGTGAAACGAATAATTATAAAAACTCTGGCCTTATGGCTTTCATATTTTTATTATGAAAGTTCACATAAACCATAAATGTATTTAGAAAATGAGCTCCCAACAATATAATATCTGTTCCTCCACTAATGTAATATATGTTTTACATATTTTAAAAATGTTATCTGAGACCAAAGAATCACTGAACATAGAAGATTGTTCTACGTACGTGTATGTCCCAGATAACCGCTTTGCAATCATCTCCAGCCGAAACACATCTGCAATACAAAACTGAGTCATCACTTTAAACGCATAATTTTTTAATATATACTGAACATTAAAAGAAATGCAAATGTTTGTTCAGATCCAGTTTAACCAAATCGGACAAAATTTTATAAAACAACTCATGCCGCACATGTTTTACACTTCTCTGCACATGCCTCCAGTAAGCAAAACAGCCAATGTCAAAATATGGTTAAATTTTATTCAATTAAATATTGTAAATTAAACTTGCATTTCTTTCGCTGTTCGGTATATAAAACCATCTAGCCTTGGCACAGCCATCTTTTTCTATTGGAGAGGATCATTTTATATTCACCAATGATCCAATCATACAGAAAGCACTAACAGGATAGCAAGACAGGCAAACATAAAAGGTGGAGAGGGGGAAAGATGTGATTTAGATGGCCATGGAATCCAAACCCTCACCTTGACTATGCAAGTGCCATCTAGAATAGAAAATCCATTTAGGAAGGATCCTAAAGAATCCTTGTATTCTTTGATGTTAATTTTTTTTTATAACAAATCATTTTTTTTTAATTAATTATAATAATTTAAAAACAAATGGTTTTAAATCGCAAAATTTAGGGGGAGTTGAGGGGGGCGGAACCATGGTGCCCCAACTTTGATCTGCCACTGTAAAAACCAAATGGGATTGGAATATTTATGTAATGACATAAAAAAATATTATAACACCGCAACAGTATTAAACAGCCATAATCTGTTGACAATATCACTGCTTGTAATGGATGAAACAATTAAAAAGCATAACACCTGTGTTTGTCAATCTTCAACAGAATGCGTACAATGTCTGTATGTTGCTGTAGAACAAGAATTTCAGTGTATGGGTTGTACGGCTGTCCATCTTTTAGCTCTTCCACTACTGGCTGCAAGATAATAAAGAGAAAATAAAATAAGTAGATTTAAGGTACCTGTATATTATAGGGTACCCTATACACTTAACATTTTTTTAGTATTAATCCACATTTTAAACACATCAACATTTTTTTTAAACATTCTCAATTTTACTGTCATCAAGAGTCAATTTTATTTTACGTTTTTATGAGGACTGCCACTTCGGTAATATTGAATTTAAGTATTATAAAGTGTCCAATAATTTATACATATTTTAGTAATAAAACACATTAAAACAACACTTTAAAATATTAAAATGTTTCTGCTATCAAGTTTTCGTAATATTTTATTGTATCTTTAATGACTGCCACTTTAGCCATTTAAATATGAATTATCTTGTAAGGTACGTCCTTTACTGAATTTATTAAAACAATGTTCTCCTCAAATGGGCCTCTTCGATCACAATACAGTCTTGTCTGTATCCCTCAGTTATAACATCAGTGTGTATTGCTGGTGCACTGATTTAACTACCCTGTTAATTGGATTATATAATACCGCCACTGGTTACCGGTTTTATTCTTTGTTCTTCTTTCTCTTTGGGTGAATACCCCCACCTGAATCTTTGAAGCACCGACATCGCTTCCGCATTCTCCACGTAGACTGGTTCAGTGCCGCTTCCATTCAGAAAACTAGTTTATACAAGCAGTTGCAAAAAGAGGCGATTTGTCTATGGAGGTCCTTTTAGGGAGTTGATTTATAAAAATGTACAATTCCAAAATATTTTTAATCGATTTAACTTTGAGAAAGATACTTTTCTTTCGATCTATATTTTGTTGTTGTTGCTATTGTAGTTTAACTACACTCCATCATATTGTTTATTCAGCGGCTATTAGGTATCAGACATATTTTGTTTTGCGACTTATTGTCTCTAGAGGAAACCTGCCACTAAAGACACTATTTCCGATTAGTAAAAATTGACCTTTTATATGCGCTTTTTTTACATACAGGACAGCAGATACCATGGCCTTTGATATATTAGTTGTGGACCACTGGTATGTGCAAGTGGCGTACATCTACCCACTGAGTCTTGCACAGTAGGCCTACTCATTCTGGGATGAGATTCATATGCAGTTTGGGCTATTTTCTGTTCCAGCCAGTGGTTCACAACTGGTTAATCAAAGACTATGGTATCTCCTGTCCTGTGTAGGGGACAAGGCATATAAAAGACCCCTTGCTGCTTATCGGAAAGAGTAGCCAACGTGGCGGCAGTGGGTTTCCTCTAAATACATATGTCAGAATGACCATATGATTGACATCTAATAGCCGCTGGTAAGATTAAAAATCAATGTGTTAAGAGGCGTCGTTAAATAAAACAAACTTTACTTTTTGTTTTTAAAATGAACCCAAGATGGCTCTATGTCGCATATTTATTTAACCTTAAATGTAAGGAAAAACATGTGTATAACATAATTATTCACATAGGATCAAAGAGGGGACAAATGTATTAAGATGAAGCCACCAACATCAGTATGGGCATAATTTCGGCTTATGAAAGTTTTATGGAGGTTTAACAGAAGCAGATTCAAGAGGCAGTTTATTGAGTGCAACGATATGGCAAAGGCCGTATTGTGATATATTGCTACATAGTAAACCCATCTTGCAATACATGTATACCGCAATATAGTTTGATTAATTACCAAGATATGATAAAGTAATATTTTGATACTATCATACTAATTACTAAAGATATCTCATAAAGGTAGACCTGTAGCAATTTCTGATGAAAGAAGAGAATATATAGACACAGTAGATTCATATGTGATAATTAAGTTTAACTTTTATTTTATAACATATTGTCATAGTGATATATCGCGATACGTGGTATACAGTATTGTGCTCGGCAAGTATTGCAATATACCGGTACATTGTTGCAAGCCTTGTTTATTGGGTTTTAATCTCCTTTGGCCACAAATGTTTATCTCCATTATAATTTGGTCGTATTACTGTATCCAACCCTGATGATTATAATTTCAAATCTGAATAGGAATTCGTCCCAGTTGTAGAGCAATTTCAACGCACAGTTTCAGTGGGAACAAGTTCGGGTGACTAGCATTAGCATGGACACAAGAATGTTGAAGGAGGTTTGAGGGTTGGTTGGTTGTTTAGTTGGTTGGTTGGTTGTTTGTGATTCATTGGTTGGTTGTTTGTCATTCATTGGTTGGTTGGTTGGTTGGTTGGTTGGTTGGTTGGTTGTACATGATTCAATTTCTATATCACTATTTAAGTGAGATTTTGGTAGTAAATGCAATAACCCATTCGACTTGAAATTACTGATTAGCAGCCTCTCGTATAATTAATGATTTAGTTTCCTGTTAAAGCTTGTGACTGATGACAATAATTTCATTTCTGAAAAGATGCCCTTGAGTCCTTGTAAGTTACGGTCCATACAATGCACAGTTACTATTTTTCTGTTAACTAACATAGACAAACTTGCTGCTATTGCTAATATTGCTAATCACAGCTGAAGTGAAGTAGATATCCGAGAAAGTAGTCAAAGTAACAATAATGCTATGTAGAAGACTGGTAATTTTTATAATTTCATACAAACTTCAGTGAAAGCTGGCAACCAAATTGAATTCTTTTTAAAATTATTATTTTGTTATTTCCAGTATTCTTTATATAT
>JAULBS010148428.1:0-12289 GCA_032355785.1 Symmetromphalus regularis
AAGTATTTGGTCATTTCAGTACACTATTTTGTAATGGAAGAACAGATTTAGCACAGCTTATACAATTAGCACAGGTACGGTGATATAAACCTTATAGTTTTAGAAAGTATTTGGTCATTTCAGTACACTATTTTGTAATGGAAGAACAGATTTAGCACAGCTTATACAATTAGCACAGGTATGGTGATATAAACCTTATAGTTTTAGAAAGTATTTGGTCATTTCAGTACACTATTTTGTATGCGAGTTCACTGGTGTCAAATAAAGGAAGTCAGTCATTTATGATTCTGCCTTTCAGTTTTTGATCTCGAAGGTAAGCTTATTCCGGGTATCGATAACGGCCTGAACATATACGGCTACACTGTGGGTAGTCTGTCGCACATTGGTACCTCCTCGTACTAAATTTCATCTTCAACAAACATTGACAGTGAGCTTTGTGCAAATTAATTTTTGAAGCCATTTCACTCAGTTACTAGCGATGCAAAGTGCTTGTGATGTCACAGATCAGCACCATCTTGCGCTGTAAAAAGGGGAGATAAGTTATGGTGGGTTGAAAAGCTGTTAACATGCTGTTCGTGGACAAAATTTAAATGTCTAAAACATAAAAGGATAAAAAAAAAATAGTTTCTGTTTTAGTGGATGTTTATAGATACTGTTTACAAAAACAATAAACCCAAGTGAAATTACTTTTCACCTGCTCTTTAACTTTATTGTTTATGGACTGCATGAACTAAAATATTTTAGCTTAATAATATATAAAATTTTAACTGAATACTGAAATTTTGGCTCGTTATGATTTCATTACATCCCTGATACACATACAGTAGGATTTCTGGGGGGAAGGGGTGCGGGCATTTTATATTGATAGAGACCGACTGCACAGAAAGCACTAATAGGAATGTAAGACAGGCAAATATAAAAAGTGGTGAGGAAAGACAAATGGTTTGATTGCAGCCCTTAAAATTCTGATCATCTTGTGACAGCAGTTTGGTCTGGTTTAAAAATATAATCCCACTTATGATGTTGAAAAATAGAGGCACAGATTTTCCGCGATAACAGAAACGTTGAAAAACCTGTCTAAAATGGAATTCCCGATTTTCTCCAAAAATGTTATTAATCACCTCCATATAGCGCAGTTTTTTAATTAAACAGATATTCCAGCGTTAATTTAGAAACAAAAATGGTCAGTACCTGACTACACTGACATCCTCTCTTAAAGCTACTGTCTTACATTCCTATTAGTGCTTTCAGTGCATTTAGTCTCCATCAATATAAAATGCCCGCTCCCCTCATAAATCCTAATATAGGAACGAATTTATAATCAGTACCTCTAGAAAAAGGAAAAAAAAATTGCAGTGTAAAATCTTGTTTTTATTTCTTTTAGCACACAGATTTGGCCTGTGCCGAAGGTGAAACAGTAACTATAGAAACGACGGAGAATCAGGCTTCGGAAGCACTGGAAAGTGTTGAAGATGAACTCTGTGACATTAAGACAGGTTTTACAATTATCTGTTATTTTTAAAGTATTCTAGATTGATAGAATTTGTCACCATCTGTGTGTGTTTGTGGGATGGATGGAAAGAGGGACAGACAGATTTAAAAGATAACATTACTGTGTCGGAAAATGTGTATGGGTCTTGTATTGGCCAGAATAATACAGGACAAGGACAGGGCCAAATAGACGCCGAGTATCGGACTTCACATAAAGAATACTTCTTAATTGACCACTATACTTTTTAAGCGTCAAAGGACAAGTTTAAGCAATGTTTTGGGAGGACACACCTCCCAAACCCCCCTCCCCCAACACACACACCTACCCTAGCACCCTTTTGACGTGTAACCACTCCCACATACTAATGACGTAAATACGGTAAACACCAGTTATTTGCAGCCATTGGGTCATTTTAGCATAAAGTTTAATAGCCACCTATAATTTTATTTTCACCTGCAATTTTCATTCTTAGTGACTCCTAATAAATGTTTGTTTTTCTAGAATCTGGTAATGGTGTTGATCAGAGCAGTACGTCGGTTCTTGCCACGCTAGCAGCTCTTGCCGAGGCCACGGCTCCTAGAACAAACACGCAAAGTAAGAACGTAAAGTTATTATTCTGTTTGCAAACGGCAATTATTCTTTAAAGCTCATAGTAACCAGTCTCATACTATTATATTAACTGTTATTTATTTATTTATTTAATGACCCCCCAGCACAAAAGTAAACATCGGCTATTGGGGGTCACGCTATGGTTAATTCAAACATATATTATATTAACTGATTCACTGGTTTTTTTAGCAATGTCATTCTCTGCTAAGCATTTATGTTCGGCATGAAATCGTTACATTGCAACACCCCAATTGTCGATATTTGGTACCGATACTTCCGGCCTAACCTCATCGCTATGTTGCGATTGTAGGTCACTCACCCTTTTCTGTTCGTTTATAGAGTGGTCATCACTTTCTTCCATATAATCGTTGTTTGAATCGGTTCATTATTAGTTCCATGGCTTCAGATTCCTTAAACAGTCGTGCAGGTCGTCCATGGCTTTCACGTGAACGTGACGACATTTCCGCTGTTAAAAGTTCATTTTTTAAAGATTTTTGAATTTAACAAACAGGAAATGTTCGCAAGGCCTGAAGGTAGGACATATCATAATACTACTACACTGAGCAATCATCTTTTGGATAGCTTTAATTACATGTAAACGACCTCAAACCAGTCGATGTCTAAAAACATGTATATACGTCCCCTGCACATGTATGGAAAGTGCTTTCTGATGTAAATATACGTCGCCCACAGTGAATCAGTTAATATACTATTAGAAATAAATTTATATAACAATTTGGTGGAATAAAATTATTTAATTATGTTTTAATAGAAAACAAAAGACGTGTTAAAATATAATAGCATTCGATTGTTGCTGGTAGTTATCAGTAATGTGTGTATGCTGATTTTTCTTATCCCAAAGACACAGGTCCCACTTCTCAGTGAAAACAGAATTTCCACTTCAGTGGGAAATAAATCCAATCCGCAAACGAAATTTAAAAATACTAACTCATGCAAAAACTCTGGCAGACGATAGAAACAAAATATGCCAAAGTGTTCCTAAAATATTTTTTTTATTATAGATTTGTGTTCTTCATAAATGCCCAGAAGTTTTATAACAGCATTGCTTATTGCAGACCTGTCTATCATTCCGGTTTCTCCATAATATTTCCGGACAGACATGTCAAACTATGGCATTCCGGCGATACAGTAAAATTTTCCACTGGCTCACCGAGTAGCCTTGATTTTTTTATCGCTAAAGTCTGAGTTTGCGCCAAAGCTGAAACAAAGAACGAGCGTAGAGTTGTTGATATAATTATAAAATATGGATGCAAATGATCGTTAAACTTTTTGAAACAACAATATGGTTATCACGTTTGGCTAATTCCCAACAGAACCCTTAGATTTGCTGAGAAATCATGTTTATGGGCCCTAAATTCCTGAAAGGATTTTCTATGGGTAGGCAGTTCTGAAATACTAACTTGTGCAAAAACTCTTGCAGACGACAGAAACAAAATTTGCCAAACTTTACAGGACTAGCTCTGGCACAACAGTAACGTTCACCAAATTATCTATAATAATTTTAAAAATTGAAAAGCTCTTTTTACAGCACTTAAATGGCTATTATTAAAAGAAATTATTTCGCCAGATTACATTAAAATTCATTAAATGTTTTTAAATTTCGCGAGTGGCAGAGCTAGCCCTGCAAAGTGTTCCTAAAATGTTTTTATTATTATAATAGATTTGTGTTCTTCATAAATGCCCAGAAGTTTTATAACAGCATTGCTTATTTCCGGTTTCTGGTGATACAGTCAAATTTTCCACTGGCTCAACGAGTTGCTTAGATTTTTATTTATTAAAAAAAAAAATATATATATATATCGCTAATTTATTTATTTAACGATCCCCCCAGCACAAAAATAAATATCGGCTATTGGGGATAACACTATGGTTAATTCAAAGTATATCGCTAAAGTCAGAGTTTATGCCAAAGCTAAAATGTAAAGAACGATCGTAGAGTTGTTGATATAATTTGAAAATAGGGACGCAAATGATCATTCAACATTTTCAAACAACAATGCGTCATGTGTGACGCATTCCTGGCAGAACCCTTAGATTTCCGGATAAATCATGTTTGTGGGCCCTAAATTCCTGAAAGAGTTCTATGGGTAGGCAAGTCTGCTTATTGCCGTTGTGAATTTCGAGGGCTGCCGATTGCATCTCTGTACAATCTGCGTCAATATTGTTTGATTTCAGATGTAAGTTCTTCTGAGGCAATGAACTGGCTGGAGTCTCAAGGGATAACCATGATTTCTTCTGCAGATGGCGGTCTCATCACTTCGGCTGTCGATAGTGGACAGACAGTCACACTGACAGGTAGGAACCTTCGCTATCATATATCCTATTAGTATTATTGGCAGTTGTTTACATGGCTGTGTATAAAGAAAACACATATACAGAGCCTTCCCCAGAGCCATAAGGCACTACGGGCCATGCTCCCTTAGCTTGCTAAGGGACATTCCATGTCAAATCACCCAATGGATGTCACCTCACCCTCTCCGATTTTGGGGTTATTGGGGCTAAAAACAATCATATTCCAATTTTTAGAGAGATCGGACCAGCGGTTTCCGAGATATAGCCCACCCAAATTTGGCGATTTAGACCAAAAATGGCAACGCTGCAAATATACCAACTTTCAGCAAAATCAGAGAGGGTGAGGTGACATTTTTCAATTTTTTAGGGTGATTTGACATGGAATGATCCCTAAGTAAGTGCCTTAATATTTGCTAAGCGCCTTCACTATAGCACCATGTTGGCTTAATTTGAGGCACCAAGAAAAGGAAGCTCTTCTACTTGTCAGTAACTTGGTCAGACAAAGGTATTCACTTCTGGGAGCGGTGGGGTACATTATGCTATTGAATAGGAACCCTGGAATTAATCATAACATGGCTTGCATGATTAGCTAAATTTTGACTGATAGTGTAGGTAAGCGCCTTTAAAAAAATCCTGAGGAAAGGTCTGATATATGCAAATCCAAGCACATAACCCACGGTTACTGTGGTCATTAAAAACTTGGAAAAGTTTTGAAATTTGCAGAATACTTTTCAAGGGCCTTGAATGGTTTAGAATTTTTGGTCAGAACTTAAATGTCATTGAAATGGTTTGAAATTTCAGCATCGACCAAGATATTTACGATCATGCTTATCAGAATCACTTCTTGTGATGCATTATATCCCTGAAATTTATATTTTTCACCATTTAAAGTCTCAGTAAATTAGGGATCGCTAAACAATTTACATTGGTTAGCAATTGTTGTTAATGAACATTTTAATCCTGGGTTATTGCTTTTAGCATGTCTTATCCTATTAAAGGGAGACTTTTTTTTATTTTATATTTCGCTTAACGACCCTGTCCCCACCCCCCCCGCACAAACAAACATCGGTTATTGGGGATAAAAATATGATTATATATAAAACATTTAAAAATAAATCACTGTATAAAAGTGATTCACAATATGGTAAATTACATGTGATATAATGATAAAGAAAAAATGTTTATTATTATTATTATTGTTATATAATAAATGAGAAAATAAAGAAGTTGCTTTAATGTTTGTTCTCTACATAACAGTTGTTTTTAATATCTGTAGTTGCTGTAACTGTTTGCCAACATTTCCACAGAAGAATATTATATGTATACAGACCTTTGTTTTTGAAAAATCCAGGCGAGTGATAGATAACATGCCTGAAAATGCTTAGCCGAGTGATAAATTACATGCCTGAAACGACTTACACGAGTAAAAAATCACCATGTTGTTTAATTAAATTTTGTCCATCTATGTTGGAGAACTTCGTCTGATATGATATCGGAACAACTCAGATATTTTACGAATTATACCAATACAACGAAATCAGCCAAGGTTTTCCGAATGGAAATGATCAACGATGACCAAATGGAATTGTAACAGACTGATCAAATGTTGTACAGATACCCAATTAGCATAGCAAAGAAGAATACCAATTATTTGTTTTTCCTTTTGAAAAATCATAGATATGATGAGTTATGAAGTCATTATACTAGTACATATGTTTGAAATATTTATAGAAGACTTGAGTTATTATGTAATGAGCTGACAAAAGTATAAAATTCCATATTATTATTCTTAATTAGGTGAGCGATTTCCAAGTGGTACGAGTGTGGTTTATCACACCTGTCTGTTAAAATTATGGGTGTATAGAATTATTGTTATTTTCTTCAGAAGCGGGAAAAATTGCCTTGAATATTATTCGCCAACAGCAGGGTCTTGCAAATACGGAATCAGAACATGATTCAGAAGGCACACTTGAAACAGTGGTGGGAGATTCAAATCAGGTGTGTTGTTTTTACTATAATTTAGTAGGATTTCAAGAGTTACTTTTCCTTAGCTTAAAGCATGTTCTACCGCCTTCCGCATTTCAAGGCTTTCCTACCACTTTCAGCTAAAAACAAATAAAAAAGAACTGAAATGTTGGCAGGTATTAAATAGTGTTGTTCCGATGATCGATTATAATCGAAAGTTGATCGTTTGGGGCTCCAGCGATGTGATGATCGATTATGAAATTCACAATCAATTGTTGTGGAAAATGTTAACCACATTAAATATCACCTTGCTCGTTATCAGCATGGTTGCAATAGGTCTACAGGCAATTGCGTTGACCTCAGATAATCTCCTAATAGGCCTACAAGACATTTTAGATAATGAAATATATGCATGTATATATTTTAGAAATAGGTGCATAGCTCCAAAATTTGTCTGATGCTCTTCAAATTTCTATACCTTCTAACCGATTGTATAATCGAAAGTCGATTGATTAGTGCTGACTGATTACAACCGATGATCGATGATGTAATTGCAACCATTTCCAAACAGTATGTACTTGCAATTGTTTGTTCAGCAGTTGTGAGAATCCGAATGGATTCTGATAGAATTCAAAGAAAAATGTGGCTTGTCACTGATCTGTTTATATAGCCGTTGATTAATAGTAAAGTTTGTTTTATTTAACGACGCCTCTAGAGCACATTGATTTTTATCTTATCATCGGCTATTGGACGTCAATCATATGGTCATTCTGACATATGTATTTAGAGGAAACCCGATGCCGCCACATAGGCAACTCTTTCCGATAAGTAGCAAGGAGTCTTTTATATGCACCGTCCCACAGACAGGACAGCACATATCATGGTCTTTGATGAACCAGTTGTGGACCACTCGTTGGAACAGAAAATTGCCCAAACTGCAACTGGGTCCACTGAGAAGACCGACCAGTTCATCTAATGTGACAGATATTGGCCAGCAACAATATACATACAGTGGATGTCTTGACGTTTATAAACCAGTCTTGAAGACTGATGGTCGTCTCCGACCCACAACGGTTTTGATTCTAATCCTGGCATTCTGCTCTTTGTCTGGGAGTTTTCTCTTGGAAAGGAAGGTCTAAACCAGCACATTGTTTAAGCATCTTCTGTTCAAGCATATGGTATTTGCGTCACGTGGTACATATGGTATTTGCGACACGTGGTACATATGGTATTTGCGACACGTGGTACATATGGTATTTGCGACACATGGTACATATGGTATTTGCGACACGTGGTACATATGGTATTTGCGACACGTGGTACATATGGTATTTGCGACACGTGGTACATAGGGCATTTGCGTTATATGGTACATATTATGGAATTTGCGAAACGTGGTACATATGGTATTTGCGACACATAGTACATATACTATTTTCGACACATGGGGTATTTTGTATTTGCGACGTGCTGCATATGTATTTGCGACACGTGGTACATATGGTATTTGAGCGTGATAAATATGGTATTTGCGACGCATGGCACATATGGTATTTACTACAAATGATGTATATGGTAAGGGATTTTGGTCTGATGTCTGCTAAAATAAAGGTGCTATATCCTGTGATGAAAGACTAAACATAAGTGATTGTTATGTGATTGCTACCGATACTAATAACAGTATGGGCTGTACAGAACATATGAAGTAAATTAGCGTGGTCTCGTATCAGTTTCGAGCAGAAAGTGTTATAAAAATGTGTGTTTAGATCTGCTGTTTACAGAACAGAGTGAATATGTTGGTCTAGGGTCAGTCATTAACAGCAAGTGTTTTAAAAATGTGTGTTATCTAGACCTTCTGTTTAAAGAATATAGTGTAATATATTGGTCTCGTGTCAGTGGTTAACAGCAATTGTTTTAAAAATGTGTGTTATCTAGAGCTGCTGTTTAAAGAATATAGTGTAATATATTGGTCTCATGTCAGTCGTTAACAACAAGTGTTATAAAAATGTGTGTTATCTGGTGCTGCTGTTTAAAGAATATAGTGTAATATATTGGTCTCATGTTAGTCGTTAACAGCAAGTGTTATAAAAATGTGTGTTATCTCGTGTTGCTGTTTAAAGAATAGAGTGCAATATATTGGTCTCATGTCAGTCGCTAACAGCAAGTGTTATAAAACTGTTTTATCTGGTGCTGCTGTTTAAAGAATATAGTGTAATATGTTGGTCTCATGTCAGTCGCTAACAGCAAGTGTTATAAAACTGTGTGTTATCTGGTGCTGCTGTTTAAAGAATATAGTGTAATATATTGGTCTCATGTCAGTCGCTAACAGCAAGTGTTATAAAAATGTGTGTTATCTCGTGTTGCTGTTTAAAGAATAGAGTGTAATATATTGGTCTCATGTCAGTCGCTAACAGCAAGTGTTATAAAACTGTGTGTTATCTGGTGCTGCTGTTTAAATAATATAGTGTAATATATTGGTCTCATGTCAGTCGCTAACAGCAAGTGTTATAAAACTGTGTATTATCTGGTGCTGCTATTTAAAGAATATAGTGTAATATATTGGTCTCATGTCAGTCGCTAACAGCAAGTGTTATAAAAATGGGTGTTATCTCGTGTTGCTGTTTAAAGAATAG
The DNA here is from genome assembly GCA_032355785.1 of Symmetromphalus regularis. NCBI lineage: Eukaryota > Metazoa > Mollusca > Gastropoda > Neomphalida > Neomphalidae > Symmetromphalus > Symmetromphalus regularis. The sequence goes on from JAULBS010148428.1 coordinate 9,013, forward strand.
AGTGTAATATATTGGTCTCATGTAAGTCGCTAAAAGCAAGTGTTATAAAACTGTGTGTTATCTGGTGCTGTGGTTTAAAGAATAGAGTGTAATATATTGGTCTCATGTCAGTCGCTAACAGCAAGTGTTATAAAATTGTGCGTTATCTGGTGCTGCTGTTTAAAGAATAGAGTGTAATATATTGGTCTCATGTCGTGTTTATCACTTATAATATCTGTAATCACCGACGCGTGCTACCGGTTGCGATACTCCGCGATATATCGCATTTATACTGGTGTCGATTAAATGGGATTTAGGCTATCATGGCATGGTAACATTCTTAGATAGAAACTCGTGGGTTTCCGCTTGACAGTTAATGTTGTGTTTTTGGCTGTCATATAGTGTGGCTGTCGTCTCATGTTAACAACAACAGCAGAACTACGCAGAGCTTTCCCCAAAGTCATAAGGCGTCAGGGGCCGTGCTTCCTCAGCTTGCTATGGAAGCGCCTTAAATTCTGGTAAGCGCCTTCACTGTAGCACCCTTTCGGCTTAATTTGATAAATGTGAAAGAGGGGCCTCTTCTATTTGTCAGTGACTTGGTCAGACAAAGGTATTCATATTTATAATTGGTAAAACATGAATTGCGATTGCCCCAGACACGTCTCTTTGATAACTGTCCCAGAGGGTGACAGGGAATATTTTGTTTTGTTTAACGACATCACTAGGCTACATTGATTTATTAATCGTCGGGTATTGAATGTCAAACATTTGGTAATTTTGACACGTAGACAAGTGTGAGCCAGCCTCAAATGGGATTTGAACCACTGTCATCAGTTTGAGCGACTGGGAATACTGTCCATAAGAAAGTAAATGCTAACTATCATGACGAAATTCCCACACAGGTATGCGAATATATTGAAGTAAACAACTAACAGAATGCGTGTGGTAATGTTTAATTGCTTAAGTACTTAAATTAAACATGCATCAATTCTTTCGTATAAATAATGAATTCTGAGATTAGAACAACATCGTAAATTAAATAGGTGTTCAGGTAATTGTTTTTTCGTAAATCTTTATTCTTTCTGTCATATTTTATAGTATTAATATAATTTTAAAATACTAATCAATTAGTTGTTTATTGTTGATGCAAACATTTATTGAACCAAATTAAAAATTGAACCCAACAAAAATTATTTATTTGGCATTGCATGCTTGATCTCGGGTCAAGGTCAGCATAGAACACAATGTGGGATGTCGCAAATCAATTTCTGACAATACATGATGTTACGTTGACACATAAACATGACTCATCGCGAGGTAGGCTGGTAAAAACAACTGATATTCGCATTGACGACGAAAAGATTGAACTAAAAACAATTTTGACATGCTGTATAGATCCTTTGAAGCTCATTTCACTTGGTAATTGCACCTCGGTTTCACCACTTGTCAAACTGGGAACGTCAAAGATCTTAAACATTTTGCGTGGTATAAAAATCGAAACATATTTTACTGTATATAATTATAAAAGTATTCATATTTTTTTTAATATTAAAAGATTACTTGAAAAATAATTAAGTACGGCATATGAGGTTTAGTATGTTACAATTTATAATTTTTTTAAACATGATAATGAACAAAATATGTTTACATATATCAGTGACAAGCATGATAAGGCCACATTAAAAAAATACTTATTTAGCGTCCACCCATTTCAATGGGTGGGAGGTTAGTATTTGTATTTTTTATTTTATATGTAGAATGGCAGTGTACAGGCAGAAGAAAACTAGCCATGGTATTAATGATCAGAAGGTATGATATGAAGGTAGAAATTGAACAAGAAAACATTAAAATTGCAATAAAAGTTTTATTCAAATGAAAGTTTAACTCCGTGTACTTAACGTGACAATGTATTAATTAAAGATGTGTAAACAGAACAGAACTTGTTTTTACTGCACTTTGTTCCATTTCAGTTGGAACCTGACTGACCACTGACTCTAGACCTAGGGGATACATCACCGTCGTCAGGATGAAGTTCGTCGGTGATTGTGTAATCAATATAATAGGCGGGAATTGGTGTTCATCGGTATATAATAGTGTGTGTAATATAAGAAATATCTTTTGTTCATCAGTATAATCTAGTGTGTGCTTATATAAGAAATAACTTTTATTCATCAGTATATACTAGTGTGTGATATATAAGAAATAACTTTTGTTCATCAGTATATATTAGTGTGTGATATATAAGAAATAACTTTTGTTCTTCAGTATACACTAGTTTGTGACATATAAAAAATAACTTTTGTTCATCAGTATATATTAGTGTGTGATATATAAGAAATATTTTTTGTTTTCAGTACACACTAGTGTGTGATATATAAGAAATAACTTTTGTTCATAAGTATATACTAATGTGTGATATATAAGAAATAACTTTTGTTCATCAGTATACAGAGGCAGAGTTACACTCAATACAATAGTGACAAAATGGTGTTCATCAGTATATAATAGTGTGTGATATATAAGAAATAACTTTTGTTCTTCAGTATACACTGTTCATGTAACACTGTGAAAAACAATACGTCATACAACACTTTATAAGATTTAAACTATTATGTATTCAAGTTTAATTTACTGAATAATTTGTCTCCTAGGTTCATAGCAAGGTGTTATATTTCGCAGTTAGCTAGGATGTCCTGGCACATCTCTTAATGTTGCTGATAAAACCTCTAATGTATTCTTGGCTAACGAATAATTTTCTCATACTATTCAGTGTAAAACGTTTACCTTAGGGTGCAGGCTCTGTAGATTATTATATTCATAGACTGTTACAATTTCACAAGACATTGGATCACCGACCAGTGGTCCACAACTGATTTATCAAAAGCCGTGGTTTGTGCTTTCCTCTCTGTGTGATAGTGCATGTAAAATATTCCTTACTGTGTATTGGAGTATTAAAAATCATATAAGTACGGATAAAATAAGATATTTCATTATATATTATTTATTTGTGTCGTGAAATCAAACGTTTTGAATGTCTACCATAAAACTAATGAGTAGTGATCATAATCTTATTAAATGTCTTTGTCACATTACAGGTAAGTAGCCGGGTGGGGTCTGTGATTGCGTGCGTGCGTGCGTGCGAGTGTGTATGCGAGCGTTTGTGTGTGTACGTATGTGTGTGTATGTGTTTGCGTGTGTATGTGTGTGTATATATGTGTGTATTTGTGTGTGTGCGTGTGTGTGTGTGTGTGTGTGTGTGTGTGTGTGTGTGTGTGTGTGTGTGTGTGTGTGTGTGTGT
>JAULBS010148439.1:0-12289 GCA_032355785.1 Symmetromphalus regularis
TGATCCCATGTAAGAACTAGCTTTATTTTACCATTAATAATAATATTATAATAATGATAGCGAAACTTTACTCACCAATTTCAAACATGATATATATAATGAAGATATCTAGTCGATACCTAATAATCCACATCTACTGTATCTGATCCCATGTAAGAACTAGCTTTATTTTACCATTAATAATAATATTATAATAATGATAGCGAAACTTTACTCACCAGTTTCAAACATGATATATATAATGAAGATATCTCCTCAGGGAGATAATATTTAAAATAAACTGTATGCTGTTTTTATGCACTTGCTAACAGTAGCACTGCTATAGTCCATACCAACGTTTTATTTAACGGTTGGTCACAAAGTCATCGAAAAGTGTGAGGGGTACCGGTATTAAACACGCTAGTGCAGGTCCCAAGCCCTGTTTTAAATGATTGATGGACTGTCAACTTTCTGAAAAGAGATGTGTTCTTTGCACAAAGGTAATTTTATCAGCCTTAGTCCTCTGGAGTTTAGAAGCAGTATTAGGCGATGCTTTCAGGATGGAGACATATAAAACGTTGGTAATGACTGTATCAGTGCTACTGTTAGCAAGTGCATTAAAAGACCATAGAGTTTATTTATAATAAAGATGTTAAACGTACAAGATAAAATCCTTCACAACTTTATAGACTTGCATGTTTCTAAAGTCTCACGCATAAATGTTAAAGGGGCATTTAAAACAATCAGGAATAATAAATAAAATATCAAACTCACTACAGTTTGTTATGAAATGTATGTACCATATACAAACTGTTAGTAAATGGTAGCTTGTTTAGTTTCCTCTATATTAGTGTCCTAGACTGTTTTAGAAGTGAAATTCGTAGATATTTCAAACCACAAGATAGAAGATCTAGACAAAAAGCTAATCCATATCATTATTTCTGAGGACGTCTGACAAGCACTTAAACAGTGGAACATTTAAAACAATGTAGGGTTAATAAATAAAATACCAAACTCACTACAGTTTGTCATCAAATGTATGTGCCACGCAGAAAAAATGGTTAGTAAATGGTAACTCGTTTAGTTACCTCTGTGTTAGTGTCCTAGATTGTTTTGAAAATGCAACTTGTAGATATTTCATTATAGAGTTCACTAGTTAGTAGTTATTTTCTTCAGCGTGTTATTTTTGAGAAAGTCTAACAAATCTGTACATATCTCGTAGTTTGTAGCACGGGATTCTTCTATAAAATTCGGAAGACAAAAGTGTTTCTCTCTTGTGGCTATAGTAACTACTTACACAATTATCTAAATCATAATTTACCGAAATCACGGCGTAGCAATCTCTAGGAACAGGTAGAGTCATGTTCATAAACTTTTCTTTTCCAAGAGGAAACACGATGGAATTTTTGTAAACAAACTTACTACCATACATCGGATCACTATCCCAAATATGGGTTTTGTTTTCCTCATAAAAACTTATGTCCATGAATGGCCAGAGCCAAGGTATTCCTGTATGCCCAGTAGATTTACAATGAACTGAGTAAAATTTCCATCTTCGGTTGCTTTTCGTATTCAAAACAAATGATGGCTCAAGAACAGATAAAGTCGCGTTCATCTTCTTTCTTTGACTAAAGGGAACAATAACATCTACGTCATCATCCCAGGGTATTATGTCATGGTGACGGTATGCACCGATTACACTTCCGCTGTACAGGAAATACGTCACATTTGCTTTCGTCATATCCGTGTCAAATCTCTCTAATATCATCTTCATGGTTCGTTTCTCATCTTGCGTCATTCTGACGGAGAATGCCCGTTTTATCTCGTTGGATAATTCAGCGTTGATTAGCGTTGTTACGGTTGGAAAATAAACAAATTTGCGGTTCATACCATATAGCCATAGAACCATATATATTATGAAGAGAACAGTTATAGAGATCATACGTTTGTGAGGAGAGCGCTTCATTGCTTTCATGTTCGTTCTCTGATGAAAGACAGTGAAAACACGTTAGCCTATTTGTTGAATATCGTTTTTCACGTGACTAAGTACCCACAGGTAGGTGGTCAATATCTACGCACATCTGGAGCCGTAAGCGTAATCATGGCCAGTATAGTTTAGTCTAAACGTAAATTATAATTTATAAACTACAACAAATGGTATGCACAAGCTGTACGAAGTTTGTTTGATGTGTGTGTGCGTGTTTTTGCCTCTGTGTGACCATGATTGTGTTTGTTTTTATGTGTCTTTGTGTCACAAATACAACCATACTGTTAAAGTGATATTATCGTGTCTCCACATACTTGAAATATTGTAGTAATAAACTACATAAATACAACCATACTCTTAAAGTGATATTATAGGGCGTCCACTTGAACTATTGTAGTAATAAACCACACTAATAAAACTATACTCTTAAAGGCATTTAAGAGGCTAATTGTCTAAATATTGATTATGAATGAAACTTAAATGCATTTGTGATACTAGGTCTCGCTTTCATGTCACACAAGACGTTTTAACTGAACCTTGGTAGAGGGAAATCAATATCTGTACTTAGAAATATAACAATTAAAGTGGAACGATCACATCTACACATCTAGATTTGGAGTATAAACTATCTGTACTCAGAAATATAACAATTAACGTGGCACAACATATATACACCTTGATTTGATTTATAAACTACCTGTACTTAGAAATATAACAATTAAAGTGACACGTTCATATCTACACACCTAGATTTGGGTTATAAACTATCTGCACTTAGAAATATAACAATTAACGTGGCACGATCACATCTACAAATCTAGATTTGGGTTATAAACTATCTGTACTCAGAAATATAACAATTACAGTGGCACAATCACATCTACACATCTAGATTTGGGTTATAAAATATATGTACTTAGAAATATAACAATTAAAGTGCCACGTTCACATCTACACATCTAGATTTGATTTATAAACTACCTGTACTTAGAAATATAACAATTAACGTGGCACGATCACATCTATACACCTAGATTTGATTTATAAACTACTTAGAAATACTACAATTAAAGTGGCACGTTCACTTCTACACATCTATATTTGGATTATAAACTATCTATACTTAGAAATATAACAATTAACGTGGCACGATCACATCTATACACCCAGATTTCATGTATACACTATCTGTACTTAGAAATACTACAATTAAAGTGAGACGTTAACATCTACACATCTAGATTTGGAGTATAGATTATCTGCACTTAGAAATACTACAATTAAAGTGACACGTTCACATCTATACACCTAGATTTGGGTTATAAATTATCTGTACTCAGAAATATACAATTAAAGTGACATGATCACATCTACACATCTAGATTTGGAGTATAAACTATCGGTACCCAGAAATATAACAATTAAAGTTTTCTTCATTCTTTACAACGCCATTCTACATACAAATTAAAAAATAAAAATAAAATCATCCCGCCCTACCTGACAAATTGAAATGGGTGGACGCTAAACAAGTTTTTTTCATGTTGCATTATATACAACAACACTAATACCGATACAGTAAATTAACATATATATCTGTGTATTCTAGTTGAATGCCACATTAGTAAATTATTATCAACCATCTATTTAGTTTATAACCAGAATATTCAGACATACTCAGGGCCGAAGCAACCATTTAAATATTGGGGTGTTGGTGGGTGTATACTGAATAGGGCCCCATCGGTCATTTTAATGTCGCCTAGGACGTTCTCAATAAATGTAAATATTACCGCAAAAAAGGACGCTGCAGATTATTGGGGGGGGGGTCTCCCTCCTCCTCACCCAGCTACAACGACCCTGATCATACATACCATTATAAAGTATCAGCATTAAAATAAAGTTATTTAACGACGCCTCTAGAGCACATTGATTTCTATCTTATCATCAGATATTGGATATCGATCATATGGCTATTCTGACATATTTATTAAGAGGAAGCACGCTGCCGCTACATAGGCTACTCTTTCCGATAAGCAGCAAGGAGACTTTTTTATATGCACCGTCCCACAGGCAGGACAACGTATACCACGACCTTAGATGAACCAGTTGTGGACCACTGGTTGGAACGGAATCAGCATTAAATTTTGTTCATAATATAATCTGAGGGCCAAGAAAAATAATGATAGGGAAATAATAAAGTGCCTCTGATATTAGGTGGCAGTCCTCCTAAGAATATTTATGATGAAATATAGAATAAACCATCAATTAAATTCATAACTATGGACTGACGCTATTCTAGATCAGTGAGACACATTTACACTAACGCATTGGTGGATTTAGGGGGCCAGGAGCCAAGTGCCATACATTTTGGTATTTAAATAACATTTAAAAAAACATTATTATTACTGTTATTATTATCAACGTTAAAGAATCCGAGGAATTGGCATCTTATTATGGATGCGCAACTGTAACATTTATCGCAGTTTGAACAGAACTTTTTTATTTGTTTGGCCTTATCGACGTAACACCAGATGTGAAACGTATTGTTAGTACTGGATACACTAACAATTGTGCCAGCGTTTCCATTTATTGTATATAACATCCGTTGAAATAGGCGACCATGCCTTACTACAATACAATACAGAAGAAATATATCGTAATGATATATTCATAAAGTAAGCTAGGCACCCACCAATGTGGTGCTCCAGGATTTTGGGTGGGACTTTACAAAGAACTACGTCATGGCCTGAATGTAAACGCGCAGCAGAAGACATAATTAGAATCAATATTTTAGTCTTTAAAAAAGGACTTAGGATATGACATATATGAGATCACAATGAGGATAATTAGACGGAGATTTTGTACTGTTTTTGCAAACGTTCTGATGCTCATCAATGTCCTGTTGTTCTGTTTGTGGATCTATATATACAGTTTCAAAGACAATTTCCTTCTTTGTTCGCCCATAACAGAAGTGGTCAGAGCTAACTCGCCAGACTCGCTATATAAGCCATTTTCCATAAAAATGACTCAAGATGAGGTGCAGCTTACGAAGATGATACTAGAACAATTTGATGCGGAAATGACGAAAGCAAACCTGACCTATTTCCTGGACAGCGGAAGTCTACTCGGTGCTTACCGTCACAATGACATCATACCATGGGATGATGACGTGGATGTTGTTGTTCCCTTTAGTCAAAGAAAGAAGATGAACGCGACTTTATCAGCTCTCAAACCATCATTTTATTTCGATACGACATATGGTTTTAATTGGAAATTTTACTCGTATCTTTCTAAACGAAGCAGACCAAAAATACCTTGGAAATGGCCGTTCATTGATATTAACTTTTACAGAGAAAATGAAACCCATATTTGGGACAGTGAAAAAAGGCGGATGTATTATCTTTACAACAAGTCCATAGTGTTTCCTCTTAGAAAAGAGAAATTTATGAATTTGAGTCTTCCGGTTCCTAGAGATAGCTATGCAGTTCTTATGATGACGTACATGGTGAATAGGTGCAAGAGTACTTACTATGATCACAAGAGGGAGGTACCTATTCCTCACAAATATTACAAAACTGTTCTATGCAAAGAACTTCATAAAAATTTCACATTTGTAAAACGTCCTGAACTTACATAAATTAAGCATAAATAACGCTATTAACTATAGATATATTATAATATGAATTGAAATCAATAAATAGTTCATTTACAATACATGGTTGTATTTAATAGTTAATTGTGATTACTGTCTTTTAATATAAACTATTTAGTAGTATTAACGATAGATATATTATAATATTAATTAAAATGAATAAATAGTCCCATTTACGAAACGTGGTTGTCAATAAATATACTCAACCAAAAAAGAAAGAATACACATTTTGAACTATGATATTTTTACTATAGCCTTCGAAGGGATATAAAGAAAAACATATCAGCATTTCCCCCGACCACTTCAAACCTTTACAGGAATATGTTTTCGATTTGGTTCAAATGTCACATGGTCAACTGATGAAACTTGAAAATCGATTTTTGGTTTGTACAATCTGAAATACGTGGATGATAAGTGCGTTTTCACTCATTTAGAGTGATAAGGTATCCATGTTGTAAAAAACACATTTTTAATTAAATAAGTTAACAGGTGAAAATATCACACTTAACTTAAATTGAACATTATCGATTTTCAGAAGTTTGATTCCTAAAGTGACACTGTTGGCGTAACATATTGTTTTACCGTTATCCTCGTAACAGTTTACATGCTAAACAAACAAATAAACACTATACCTATCACAATGTCTCGAATATTAACTGCGTATCTCGCCTAGAACAGTGACAATACCTTACACTGTCCAGCATATTCAACAAATTTGAACCCCATTGAATACATTTGCATTTGCGATGAACTGGAACGAAGCATATAGGAACAAAACGTATACAAACAGTTACCACTATCAACAAGCATGAACAAATTTAAGCGTTTTTTTTAGAGATATGAAGCAATAAAATATCGCATATTTACAATGTTATCGTCCAAGCCTGTACTGGTGCAGACGTGTAATTTAGGGGACGATGCAGTGTGCCCAGGTATCAGTAGTTGTATTGTGCTCAATATATCCCAATTTATTTTCATTCTTAAATATCAACTAGATGTAATGCATATTTAATTAAATGATCTCACTTCTATAGTGTGTATACTTTTCTTTTTGGTTGAGTATAGTTCCATTTTCAACATGTGATTTTATTTAATAGTTAATTATGGCTACTATATTTTAACATAAACTATTTAGCAGTATTAACTATTATATAGATATATTATAGAATGGACTGAAGTCAAATAATTCCATTTATGACTCATGATTTTATTTAATAGTTAATTATGGCTACTATATTTTAACATAAACTATTTAATAGTACATGTATTAACTATAAATACTATGAATTGATGTCAATAAATAGTTTCATTTACAACACGTTATTATATTTAATAGTTAATTATGGCTACTATATTTTAACAAAAACTATTTAATAGTACATGTATTAACTATAAATACTATGAATTGATCTCAATAAATAGTTCCATTTGCCACACGTGACTGTATTTAAAAGTTAACCATGACTACTATATTTTAACATAAAATTATTTAATAGTATTAACTATATATGCAATGGATTGAATTCAATAAATAGTTCCATTTGCTACACGTGACTGTATTTAAAAGTTAACCATGACTACTATATTTTAATATAAAACTATTTAATAGTATTAACTATATATGCAATGGATTGAATTCAATAAAGAGTTCCATTTGCCACACGTGACTGTATTTAAAAGTTAACCATGACTACTATATTTTAACATAAAACTATTTAATAGTATTAACTATAGATATGGTTTGAATTGAATTCAATAAATAGTTCCATATACAACGCATGCTTGTAATTTAAAAGTTAATTGTGACTACTATATTTTAACATAAAACTATTTAATAGTATTAACTATAGATATAGTATGAATTGAATTCAATAAATAGTTCCATATACAACGCATGCCTGTATGCAAAGGTTAATTATGGCTACTATATTTTAACATAAAACTATTTAAGTATTAACTTTAGATACCGTACATCATAATATGAAATGAAGGCAGTAAATAAATAGTGTTACCTTTACGACACATGGTTGTATGTAATAGTTAATTACACAGTATAAACAGCCACGCGTGTTTAACGTACGTTCATGAACGTAATTGTTTCATGTTAACAGAGCCCATGTTTAACGTATTTAAACAAATAAAAAATAAAAAAAAACGTTAAAAATATGATAAAGTGTTTTTCACATAAATGTTAAACATATGTTAATGACATACACAATAACTTGGACAGGGCTTCTGTAGATATTTATAAGTTTCACTGTTCGTATGGACACCATCTTGGTTGCTAAGGAAGGTATAGTTAATTTGAATTTATAAATATCCATTTTACATTTCTGAATCAAGTACAGCTAAAATCCAACGAAAGTCACTTTTCTAATTACTTTAGACAACTGTTTTATCATTGTTAAGAACATGTGCTACCTTGTTGATTACTAGGGAAAGAAACACCATAAATAAACATATAAAAATATTATGTTAAACGTACGTTAAACATACGTTCTGTTAAACATATGTTCAAGAAACGTATGTGAAATATATGTTTTCAAACATATGTTTAATATAACGTATGTTCAACATGTTAAACATATATCGCCAATTCACATGTGAAACACATGTGGCTATTTTTGCTGTGTATGACCACTATATTTCAACATAGATAATTTCAGGAAGACTGCCACAAATTTCTGTCAGATATATTTTAAGTATTTATTTATGGAATTATCATGTTTCTTCTCTGTTAGTAAATTGGTTTGATAATAATTTGTTCTGCTCATGTAATTTGGGTTATTATCTTTTATGTGAGTACATTTCAATACTAGCATTTTTTTGGAAAACCGTCGTCGTCTGAAATGAGTATTTATGGCTAATTTTAATATGAAATCAGCGAGAGTAAATGACGCCACGACATGACACAATTATAATTAATGATTAATGATAGCTTGTCATAAGAAAATCGGTGACAGTGATGACTTCATAACATGATAAACAGTTATAATTACTAGTAATTGTTAATTATGGGTTTTTATTTTTAAAAAAATCAACGACATTGGATGACGTCAGCATTTGACATACTAGTATAATTAATTATGAACAGTTTTAACATAAAATCAGTGACAGTAAATGAAGTCACAGGAGCGGACACAGGTTTTAAGGAAAAGGGGGTTCAGTTGGTGATATTTATTAAATTTCTCTTTTATTTTTGCGGGGGTTGGGGGAGGCCGGTTTCCCATTTTAAGATTTTTAAATTATGTGGGGAACCACGTGGAATATAAATATGTAAGTATCTGTGTATCTGTTTCGGCTCATTTTCTTTTTTTATATACATGAAGGGGTGGGGTAAACCCATAACCCCCTATATATGTGTGTGTCTATGTACTAGTATGCATATGTATATGAAACAAAACGTTTATGCAGATAGCCAGCAGCGATCGCACGTGCGTATTGCCATCAACCAGAATTGTTTGCACGTGCATCCCACGTCGGTCTATGAAGCTGCTTTTCGGCGATTTATTCCAAGGAAACTTCAATTGAACATTCACACCTGTGTCTCAGAAATGAACCTTCATGACTTTTTCTTAACTTTTATTTCAAATACATGAAAAATCCTGAATGTTATCGTGGGTTTTCTTTACATTGGTAAATAATGCGTTTCTTTTGCGGTTCAGTATATATATAACTTAACGACGTGCCTTTCATATATTGACAAATTGATATGGGACAATGTTGGACGACAGGCTGATATTTCTAGACCTGACTTACTTATAGATACACTAACATACTGCCTCTTTAATCCTAATCAGAATTGTATTACATAGCTTTTATCAATACGTAGTAACTTTCTTTTCAGCGGCTCCTTTGTTAACGCGCCATGTTGCATACTTTGTAGGTTAAACAAAACCCCTAACATAATGTATCAAGATCTTGCATTATGCGACATGAACGTATTATCGATGTCAATTGTTGCCGTAGTTAGGCCATTCTAGTTTAGTGCATGGTTTATACGAAATTGCTGACGTTGTAATTCAGGGCCGTACCCTCCTGGTGTGGGGGCAGGGGCTGTCCTCCCGCCCTCCCCTTGAATCTTTAATTTGTTTTACTCCAGAAAATAGCATACACATTCTCGGACTAGATACAAATTAGTTTATAAAACAGTGTGCCCCCTCCCCTAGGATAATACGTTTTAATAAATACAATGTCAACATAATATTGTTAAAATCATTATTATTTTTCTATTTTACATAAGTTTTTGTTTAAACATGTTTATCTCTTTGAAAGTTATTTTGACCCTTCTTTGATGTTGTAACATTGTTTTGTATTTTTTATACAACAATAGAAAACAATATTAAAAGTTTTCATGCTAAATGAATTATGAAATCTAATCGATCGCTTTTATTTTTGTTAGATCAAGCGATAAAGTATTAATATACGTTTACTCTTCCTGTGGGAAAAAAACTATCTTTTATTTACGGAAGATTAAAGGAAATCACTGTCAAAGAAAAGACGCCGAATGAATTTATTTTCAGGCCGTATCACTTGATTTCGTGTATTTATAGAAATGAATACTTTGATTTTCGTATCGTTCGTTTTTTAATGTAAAAATGTTCGATTGAAAATCGCATAAATACAATTGTTTATGATCAAAATATACATTTTTTAGGCATGTTTAAACATGAAAATTATATTAATTATATTATGTTTTATTTTAGTCACCATGTGCTCTCTTTTAAATGTCCTTTAATAGTAGTGTCTATTTTGGAATCACGTTTATACAGGTCTGCACAAATTAAAAATTTGCATAACCGGAAAATAGGTTTTGCCAAAAAATAAATTGGTATAAACTATTTCATTTGCATAACCATTTTTTTTTTTTTAAATGAAGAAACAACTTTATTTAGCCAATTTTCCATGAACGGTAAATCGGTTATGCGAAAGACATTTCCATAACCAATGCCATACTCACAACGTCATGGGTCACCCCAGTCACTCCGAGACCGTTTGGACCCCTGACCAATATAGTTTATAAAAACCTGGGTCGAGAAAACATATTTTGATTGGACGCGTCGTATCTAGAGAAGATTGGAAGCATCCAATCACAATTCGGCTTTCAATGCATCGGCCTTCACCTTATCGATGTAAATAATGGATCACGGAAGAGAGCTAAAAATTAACGGGAGTACAGGGGTTATCAATTTGGAAGTACGTCAGTTTCAAATGTAAAACCACATACCAAATAAAAGGTAATGCAAAATAATGACAGGCTTGTAACCAAAGAAGAACAGGCGCTTTATATTCAAAGATAGTTTCACTGTGTAAAATCAACTTCACGAAGTGTTAGGGAACATGACAGTTGCCGACTAAGCTGTCGTTGGACGGACTGAGAGTATCAAATGAACGTTATAAGTACCCCCACCCTCCCCTCATCCCTTACATCCCACTCCCTACCAGGTCCAATGATATTCCGTCATTGATTAATACTGGATTTGCTGTCAGCTACGTATTTTAAATTATTTCTTTATCTCAAAGGTTGCACGGTTGTTCAATGAAGGGGAAAAAACGCTGAAATATAGTCTTGTTTTTCAGCGATTTTCTGACCCATGGTTTTTGTTCACCAGTTAATTAATAAAACCGTGAAATCGTCGATTCATTTCCCCGCTCCAGGAGCACGCCCACGCCGTAAAATATAATGCATTTCGGTAGCTTTGTCTTTTCTGATTTATTTTTTTACATAACATTTTTGAAATGCAGGTTAAAAGATCGATTTGAAGATGAAGAGAGAGAGAGAGAGAGAGAGAGAGAGAGAGAGAGAGAGAGAGAGAGAGAGAGAAAAAGAAAGAAAGAGAGAAAGAAAGAGATAAAGAGCAAAAGAGAGAGATTTTTAACCTCGTCACTTTGGCAAATTTCGAATACATCTTGTTTTTTTAGCTTACGTCTCATTTTAGATTAACTACTACAAAAAGCAGCTTGTCTTCGAATTATTCAAATCGCAAGGGACTTTACTCTCCCATTTCCTTTATCTGTTCAGTTGGTTAGAGTAGCGAAACACCAGACAATCTGTCTAACTAGGAAGAGTAATACCCGATTCATCTTGCACGAGGACAGGTAGAGGACGGTGACACATCGGCTGCAGTTAATACATTTTTAAAGGGCGACTGATAGAAAAAAAAAATCTAATAATTTTAAAAATAGCAAAATAGATTTTAAAAATAGAACGTTCTGGTGAAGGTTAGATTTTGTGTCCAGAAACGATTTCTGTAAAGTTATCTAAAGGTATAAGATTCGTAACATTATCTATAATAGCAGGTTTCCTCTGACGACCATGAGTCGCAAATACTTAACCGATGTGCAGGTTGGTTGGATGTATTTATTTTCGTGCTTATATCCAATTAAGGTTTAAGCACGCTGTCATAGGCGCACATAGCTTAGCTTCCTGTTTCCAGGACAGAGGTTAGTGTTAGTAGGAGAGACGAAACCCGCTGCCGTCACACTAATGCGGCTACCCTTATCTATAAGCAGCATAAGATCTTTTATAGACACTATCCCATTTGCAGGATAGCACATACCACGGCCTTTGTTAAACCAGTTGTGGAACACTGGTCAGTGTAAATGGTATACACCTACCCACTGAGCCTTGCGGAGCACTCACTCTGGGTTGGAGCCGATACTGAGATTAAAAA
>JAULBS010148450.1:0-12288 GCA_032355785.1 Symmetromphalus regularis
CATTGATACAATAAAGAGAAATACTGGTAAAGATTATTATTTAGGCATTTTAATTTTAATTTCACTGAAATTTTCTGGTTTTTTATGCAAAAAGTGGGGAGGATAATTATATAGGTGCCCCCACCTGTCCAAAAAGTGGGGGGGACATGTCCCTCCACCAGGATTTATACCCATGAACAGGATTTTGGTTTGTTATGGGTCCGGTTTATACAAGTTTCACTATATTATATGTCTATAGTTATGCAGTTAGGTGCCACATTATATTGCAAAACACCTCACCATGGCGATCCGTAAATCTTGATTCCACAAACGTCTGCTGTTGAATCCTCTAGGTACACACAGTTGGTTAGTAGCTGTTTAGTAGATTTTAAATGTTTGTTAAGTAAGTATTGTCGAGTGACGTCACTTCCTGGGATATCGCTACAAGTGTTGTCAAACGACATGTCATGGTTACCAGCTATGACGATCTTCAGCTTGTGAGGCAAAATTCCTGAAAATTACAAAACATGACTCTATATGATTAGTATATAGAAATGTTTAATGACAACTCAAAGTAAAGTATGTTTTATTTAACGACACCTCTAGAGCACATTGATTTTTATCTTATCAT
The DNA here is from genome assembly GCA_032355785.1 of Symmetromphalus regularis. NCBI lineage: Eukaryota > Metazoa > Mollusca > Gastropoda > Neomphalida > Neomphalidae > Symmetromphalus > Symmetromphalus regularis. The sequence continues at coordinate 611 of JAULBS010148450.1, forward strand.
CGGCTACTGGACCTCAATCATATGGTCATTCTGACATATGTTTAAAGGAAACCCGCTACCGCCACATAGGCTACTCTTTCAGATAAGCAACAAGGGGTCTTTTGTAAGTCCCGTTCCACAGACAGGACAGCACATACCACGGCCGTTGATGAACCAGTTGTGGACCACTGGTCGGAATGGAATAATGACAACTCAAGTGATTGAATACAGTCACTGGTTATTTGAAAGTTAGGCCAGAGGTTTTTAAGTATTTGTTTCATGAACCCACCAACCCTATATTTAGCTAAATGAAAATAACATTAAAAGTGAAATTTCACAATTATTTTATTTCTGCCAACTGTAATGAAGGTTAGAAAAGAAAAACAGAAAAAAACCTGCACCAGTGTTTAAACAAAAACATTAAATTTACACTTTGAAATGGAATAATTTCTTTTCAGTTGGTGAACATCCAAAGACATATTTTGTTTTCTCCCCATTTTTGGGACCTACAAATGTACATGTTTGAGAAACTTAAAATTAAAACTCTGGCCTTAACAGGTTTTGTGACACATGGTCTACAGATGGAAACCACCACATAAAAGAACTCTTTTAAATAAGTAGTTTCAGTTTATAATATTCCTTATAAGTTAAAACAATGAAAATGATACTATTGAAGTCATTTTTTAAATGTTATCGATTCTAATTATATTCCGAGATTTTTGCAAAAACCAAGAATTACTGAACTCAATGTCATGACGTATTAAACAAGTTTCATTTCAAACCTGAAATGGAAAAAACGGAATTTGTTAAATTCTAAAACAGAATTTGTTAAATTCTAAAACAGAATTTGTTAAATTCTAAAACAGAATTTGTTAAATTCTGAAACGGAAAATGGAGAAATCTGAAACGGAAAATCAGCATGACTGTGGAATTGGAATTTTTATTAATAGCCCGCTGGGCTAGTAAATACAAAAATCCACTAGCCCGCAGTTATTATCACTAGCCCGCTATTTTATTAAAATCCTATGGCCATTTTCATTTGTCACATATAAAACAAACCAATTATCAGCACAGGTTTATATTGCAAGTAAAACAAACTGAGATATCTTATATTTTCTAATTTAAATTTGTCAGTTCCTGCAAGAAACATCGAACTCTTGATCTGATTAGGTGGAGCTTATTTTTTTACAAAAAGTGCAAACATTTCGAATTTTGTCATAAATTATCCATTCCCAGGGTTCAACTCTCTCATCCTTTTTCCATTTTTCTTGCCAAGAACATATGCGAGTTTACTTAGCATACTGTTTATTCTTTTCTTTAATTTCATCAATTGTTTTCTCCTCTTTTTTTCTGGTGGCTTTTGAAACATTTTCAAGCTTTTTCCACAATTTTATTTAGCAGACGGCATAGCAGATGACATGCAAAGTGAAACAACGCAAAGATCCGGCACCAGAGAATATGCTATAAATAGACTTAGAAGAAGCGGGATTTTTCAAACTTGGCTTCATTTTCGGAATGTTAGCAAAGTTAAAATGGCGACTACTTTACATTACAGATTAGATGACACCATGCAGTCTACAGAACATTTTATGAATTCCGAAGTCAACATCACATAACTCAAAAATCGCTAGTCGCCCGACAGGCTAGTGAATTTTGATGATTAATCGCCTTTTTTCATCAATTCGGGTGAGCGGGTGAGTGCAATTCTGCAGGACTGAATCAGCGCCTCTACAAAATTCAGATTATCAGAGTATAAATAATATAAAATTATTTGAAGTTTAACAAGGAAAATACTCACCTAAAAAATCATTAAACCTATTGACGTGCTCTGCATTTCCTAAATTGGTGAAATCACCAGCATGCAGCAGAACATCGCCATACGGAATCAGGTGAGGATTTTTCTCAATTTTTGAGTGAGTATCAGACAGGCACACAAATCTGATACTGTCATCTGAAATGGGTGTGGCTGGGTCAAGTGGCTCCACCTGGTGGACGTGCTGTTTGACATACAGCCTCTCGTATACCTTTACAAGGTCTGCTGAGTGTGGGCTGACCACAACACCAATGTCAGAATCACTCAGCGATGTTACTTTGCTGATAAATTCACCTGTAAAACAAAGAAAAATCTCATATGCCTTCACAGTATTGGTTACGAATGGGATGTAAAATGGGTCCTACTAATGAGTACCCAGGAGAAAAAAATGTGAGTGCCCAGGGATAAATGATTGCGTGCAACCTGTTTTTTCTTGCATACATATACTCTTATCAGGTACCCTCTCATACAAAAATGCTAAAGAAAAGAAGTATTTTGGTCTAAAAATTTGCATTAGACAACTGTATCAGCACTTTAGAATATCATGGGTTCTGCTGGAATTGAGATTTATCTCCCTTCTTCCACCCAACAGAACGCATGACATTCGTATGAGAGGGTACCTGATAAGAGTAGATATGCTAGAAACAACACGCACCATGCAGTCATTTATCCCTGGGCACTCATATTTTTCTCCCGGGCACTCATTAGTCGGACCGATGTAAAACAATCACAAATATTATAATATGCCTTCACAATATTGGATAATGTATAGGATGTCTTATTTTGTGGACACTTTGCATTATTGTTATCGAGTCATTTTATTATTATGAAGGCTCTTCATAGTTATTGTTATTAGCAACTTGGCAAGTATATTAGCAACCTTTCTATTAGCAACTTGACAAGTATATTAGCAAGCCTTTCTATTAGCAACCTGACAAGTATATTAGCAACCCTTTCTATTAGCAACTTGACAAGTATATTAGCAAGCCTTTCTATTAGCAACCTGACAAGTATATTAGCAAGCCTTTCTATTAGCAACTTGACAAGTATATTAGCAAGCCTTTCTATTAGCAACTTGACAAGTATATTAGCAACCTTTCTATTAGCAACTTGACAAGTATATTAGCAAGCCTTTCTATTAGCAACTTCACAAGTATATTAGCAACCTTTCTATTAGCAACTTGACAAGTATATTAGCAAGCCTTTCTATTAGCAACTTGACAAGTATATTAGCAAGCTTTTCTATTAGCAACTTGACAAATATATTAGCAAGCCTTTCTATTAGCAACTTGACAAATATATTAGCAACCCTTTCTATTAGCAACTTGACAAGTATATTAGCAACCCTTTCTATTAGCAAGCCTTTCTATTAGCAACTTGACAAGTATATAGCAACCCTTTCTATTAGCAACTTGACAAGTCTATTAGCAACCCTTTCTATTAGCAACTTGATAAATGTGAATGTATAATTTCTAATACTATAAAATTAATAGTAAATATAAATGATCCAGACAATATTTATCTGATTATAAATATAATAAAATATAACAAATCAACGTCTGCTTAATTGTATGCAAATAAAAAATTTCTAATGCTACTAATGCACCCGAAAAGAATATTTAAACTTTGCGAACAACTAGTAATGAATGACATTTTATAATGGAGCATGTGGTACAACCGAGACTGAGTTGAGTTTGTGACGGCAAATGTAACCATTTTTCTAACAACCACACATTTCAAGTACATACTCTTTTATTTAAAGTTATTTAAAGATCATTAGTCGTTGATCTTATGTGATTATGTAATCAGTATCATATGTTCTGACAGGATATAAGTACTGTAAAGGGCCATAACCTGATCAAAATCCGGGGGCAGGGGGGGTGGGGCACTTTGTAGCGTTATTTAACATACACATAGACTCATAGTATAGCCTCTAGACTAGAATATTATCTCAGTGTGTGATATATACAAAATATATATGGAATAAAACACTATACAAATTAAACCCTGAGATGTGTATGGTATTTTTTAGAGTAAATATAAAAAAAATAAGAAGAAAAAAAATTAGATTCTCAGTGGGCCAATTGGCACCCCCCTCCCCCGAGGGACGGCCCTGATATTACTATTATTAGTAACAAAATAGCAGATGAAAAGCAGTGGTTTTCGTTTATTACAAACTGTAACTGAGCCTTTAGTTGTAACAATTCAGTACGAGTGATTCTAATTAATTTATCAGTCGATGTAAACAATAGCGATGCCCCTTTAAGTAACAAGCTCAATGCTATATTGCTCCTAACGACAGTTAACTTACCCATTTTATCTCTGATGTTAAGACTGTTGTGGTTAACTTAGTCGAGTTTGGTTAAATGGTGTGTCATTCATGCTTATTATGCTACGTCACTGACATGCTTGTGTCAGTTGTATTTACAAGCTGAAGTTACTACGTCAGCAGGACATTTTAAACTTTGACGCATTCATCATCGGAGTCATTATGATTAAACAGGAAGTGAAGAATGCAAAATCACAAAGGTGTCGTGTTTGATTGCTATGAATCGGAAACCGGATTTAGATTGTATGATCGAGTCAATATTTCATTGCAGGGTTGGGGGGGGGGGGGGGCGTGTGTCAAAAATAATGATAAGAAAACTTTCACTGAAAGGGAATAAATAAATGTTGTGTTAAAAGGTTCCATTATCTCTTCCTTCTACATAACCACGGTACAGATCAGACGAATGATAAGGCTAAAAAAAAAGAAAGAAAGAAGCCCCGTGTTTCCTGTGTGGCATGATATAAGGCGCGGCGGGCCATAAGGCGCGGTGACCAATCAGAGCTCAGGAAAGAAATAGGTCAAAGACTACATGACAATTTCAGAATGACAAACGGCGCGGTCTTATTGGTTTGTTGTGATTTTATCACAATTACTAAATAAGACAGTTGTCAAATCTTAGTAATCTACCGAAAATGATAGTTGTTATAGTCGGTTATATGCAATTTACATGTTTTTGTTTTGCTTTGTTCAGGTGTTTTTATAAAGTCTTTTCGTTACGTTTCTAAGGTTACTCTGTGTCGGTGTGCATTCGAAAAGAAACTCAATGAAACTAAGGAGATGTATGCAGACTAACTTGTTTATGTAACTGACTTTGTTATGTTGTCTTAAGTATATTTCTGTGAGTTGTTATTCTGCAAATCGCATACGTTTTATGTTTTAACGTAAAGCTAAACTACTATGGCTTCGATCTCCAACTCTGGAATTACATATTAGCCCGAGTTTCAGGTTTTGACAGCTTTTCTTATTACTGATATTTGCTGTGTAAACACCAACCCTTCTTATAAACTGCTGACCCTAATCTCTCTTTTTTTCCCATAAAAATTGTAAGTCGTACTTTCAGTCATTTTCGGTTGTTTATTCCGTACATTTCGGTTACTTTCGGCAGTTTTTTTATGTAACAATATCAACATGGCTGCAGCTATCTTGTCTGTCAATGTGAATAAATGCCCGCTGTAACTAGATATTAAGTTACCACCATTACTAAAGGATTCTAAACATGACCATATTATGTGAAAAGTAAAGCATTAATTTCTTTTACTTCACACATAATATTATTTTTTTAAAAACCAAAATCATAAAACCCTTCCTACCTACCGACCCTATTTTTTATTATAAAACAAGTAATAGGAGATATAGGTGTCTTTTTCATGTTTTTTTTCTCTTGTTGTTGTGTTTTTTGGCCTAACCTGTAGTACAGGCTGTACATAAGTAGACCCGTAGGACGGATTTTCAAAATGATTATTAAAACTTGTTAAAAATATCCTATGTGCACTGACTTATGCATGTGTATGATTTTAGTCATTTTAATGAGTTTTTATTGTGATTTTCCACAAGTAATATGTAAAAATGGGCATGGTTAAAATCCTAAATTTGATAGCCTAAATAAAAGGTTAATGTTGCAAATAGCATCACATGCGTTTCAGAGTTCAAAGTATAAACCACTTCAGCGTGTACGAAAACAATGACGTCACACGGAATGTCGGTAAATCTAAAAATATTATTATTGCACACCCCCCCCCCACCCCCCACACACACACACGAGAGAGAAAAATTACTAAAACTTTTTTTTGCTGAATAAAATATTTTCAGGCTTGGTGACAAAATAAAGTGGCCAAAATCAAGAGAGTTTTCGAAGTATGAGGGGGTTCCTTCAAGAACGCTGCAACTCTTCGGTCACCTACTTTTCAGTGCCCGACCCCACCCACCCCCCAATTTCAAATCCACTCCGCGGGCCCTGGTGTGCTCAACATATAAATATTTTGTAGCTGAAAGATTGCCAATTAATTACAGTTTTTAAAAAAAATCCTATTCCTATGCCTCTCTGATATTGTGAGAAATTGTACAACATGTGTTATGACATAGAAATAACTTTGAAATGGCAATGCATACAAAAATTTGTGGTAGTGTGCAACCTACAATGAATGAAGATTTTCACACTGTTTGTTATTACTTGTTCCGCTTTCCTACATTCACATTTTAAATGAAGTTAACGACACTCAGCCAGTCGACATATTTTTAGAGGAAGTTGACATTGTTTCTAGGAAGAATTTTAAATAATTGGTAGTTTTATTTTTGTCCATGTTTTTCTGATGTTTTATCGGTTATTTAAAAGTAGTTCATCCTTTTCCCTTATTCTCAATCGTGGCTTTTCATAAATATACTCATTTACGTCCAGATTATTTAAAGTGCATGCATGGCTGCTGTTATCGTTATTCTCATAATATCGGGGTGTTTTATAATTGTGGCTTTTACTTTTAGTAATTTTGAAAAGGAAATATACTTTAAAAATGTCAGGTTATGAATAAAATAATCATAATGTTACAATTCTAAAATGACCTATATAAAAGTAAAAAAATATACCATTTTTATTTATTGGTTGTTTATTTAATTACTTGTTTATTTATCACTTCATTTTCAAGTTAATTTCATAAAAGGCAAACTTGAAGTTTATTCCATGTAATTATTTTTCAGGTGTTTATCCAACATGCAAAGATGGAGTCTGCTAACTTGAAACAGCAGTTTGAAGTGCTGCAGGAGCAGCAACAGAAAATCCTGGCAAGACGCAAACAGAAGAAAGAAGAAAAGCAAAAAGAAAAAGAGAATGCAGACAATGCCACAGGAGCATTTGGTGTGGAGGATAGTCTTGGTTTGAAGGTAGGGTGTCTGATTTGTTACATCCCTACTAGGATGCGTATTTGGGATTTTTTAGCACTTTCTATTGGTTCATTCACATCTGATCATATGTCGAAAGTTGGTTGGTTGGTTGGTTGTATTTATTTTCATGCTTGTATCCAATTAAATTTCAAGCATGCTGTCTGTTAGTGTTAGAGCCTGGCTCACATTTGATTATGTGTCAAAATTACCAAATGTTTGAAATCCATTAGCCAATGATTAATAAAATAAAAAATATTTGCTTTATTAAACAAAACAAACCAAAAATAATAATAATAATTATGGGATTATGTTACAGTGAGAGATTTTAATAAATAATTATTGTAAGAAAAACATAATTTTTTGCACACTTTATAGATTTCTAATAATAAAACATGATGAAAATAAAGATTGACTCACATTTTTAAACTGTAAGAGTCACTGTGTTTATTACAAGAGCTCATATTTAATTATGTTACTTGTACAGGTATAATTGTAAATATTTAATAGTGAATCTAGATTTTACAATTTTTTCTTTTATATTTCACCTTGTAAATGCACTGGTCAGTGTTTAACATTTATTTATAGCAAGAGCTTATATATAAATATATATGTATATAATTTATATACTTTGTAATGATGTTACATTTTAATGTATTATAATTGATATTTAAATATGCGTGAAGGTTTTATATTTATGTATTATATTCTAGTTAGCAGACCCACCAATGACTAACTGCTATTTATCAGAAGAGCTCGTCGACCATTTGAATGATCAAATCAGAGTAAGTCATGCAAGAATCTTTTTGTTTTGTTTTTGTGTAATTTGTAAATATAGAGGAGAAATAAGAAATAGTTACTAAGTGTCAATATTGCTTTTAAGTATTGCTTTTGCCAGGGTTTAAGCTGGACCCTAAAAAATCATTAGCAATTTGGCTAATTTGGTCAGATATTCTGTATCCAAATTCAATTTCAGTTAGCCAAATAAAGTTGTATTATTATTCAGTACATAAAATTTTGTAAAAACATATATCTGATTCGAACTTTGATAAATGACACTATTTTCTGATTTACCGGTGAGTTTCTAATAAAACTAAACGATCTACTATTTTGGCCATATTAAACTAAAGACTGGATCATGGAGATACATTATTGCTAGAGAGGAAATGATCCGAAGTGCACCGAATGAATCGTAAGTAACAGAAAAGGCCGAGTTATTTTGACTGCCAACAAAGATACAGGGTTTGAACTCTTCCAGTGTTGTCTGAATGAACTGTGTATATGTGCATTAAAAAAATGTGCAGACACTGCAAGTAGTATTTAGATGGTTCATCGACCAATTAAAGGCAGGAATTACACAAGTAACAATGAAATCTTTGACAATTAATTGTTGGTTAATTATTGCAAACTCCTCGGCACAAAATGTCAGATGATAAAAAAAAATCCACAATTATTATAAAGAGAACTTGTTTCTACATTGTAATTTTATAACAATTTATTGAAAACTCTAGTTATGCAGTATGGAAAGATCACTTTCGATATTGCACTTTGCTCATCACAATCATTATAAAGAACTTGATTCCACATCATAAATAATAATTTATAGAAAACTAGTTATGCAGTATGGAGACAACTTTCAATATTGCACATTGCTAGTCACAATCATTATAAAGTGAACTTTATTCTACATCGTATATAACAATTTATAGAAAACTAGTTAATATGCAGTATGGAGAGATCACTTTCGATATTGCACATTGCTAGTCACAATCATTATAAAGTGAACTTGTTTCTACATCATATATAACAATTTATGCATTATAGAGACATCTTTAAGTATTGCACATTGCTAGTCACAATCATTATAAAGAGAATTAGAGTTTAGACAAATTTCACTTTATTTATTTATTTCAGGAATTTTAAAGATGTAAATGGTTGACTGTATAAACGTCTGAACAAATAAATAGTGTTATTTCTATGTACTATACTTAATTATTTAACACTTGGTAATATGACTTATTTCAGGAATTTAAGGATGAAAACGGTCGACTATACAAACTTCTGAGCGAGAGAGATTTTGAAATAAGAAACATGAAGAGAAAGAGAGAAGAGGAAAAATCAGCTTTAGGAGGTAGTAGTTAATTATAGCTAGAAAACATTTTGGTTATTACTGCTTGTTTTATATTATTTTATTACATTTTGATGACTTTGAGACATTTTTGAATGAAATTTGACCTGTGATACATGTATACATGCAAAACTCATACAAGTTTTATCTATTTATGAATATTTGACCCAAATGTTTTTTTTCAGGTATGATTTTAGAAATGCCCAAAAATATCTCCTGGCCCTAATTTTGTTAAGTATAAATTAGTGGACATTTTATTTAAATACTAACTAATGTTTTACGATGTTCAGGTATGCAAGTTAGTAATGAAGCAGTGGCTACTAAAATAGTAGAACTGTCATTTGAATACTAACTAATGTTTTATGATGTTCATGTATATATATACCAGTTACTAACAAAACAGCGACTATTAAGATAGTTGAATTATCATTTGAATACTAACTAATGTTTCATGATGTTCATGTATATATACAAGTTACTAACAAAACAGCGACTATTAAGATAGTTGAATTATCATTTGAATACTAACTAATGTTTTATGATGTTCAGGTATATATACAAGTTACTAACAAAACAGCGACTACTAAGATAGTTGAATTATCATTTGAATACTAACTAATGTTTTATGATGTTCAGGTATCTACTAGTTACTAACAAAACAGCAGCTACTAAAATAGTGGAATTATCATTTGAATACTAACTAATGTTTTATGATGTTCAGGTATGCACGTTACTAATGAAACAGCGGCTACTAAGATAGTGGAACTCTCAAAGAAAGTCCGAGATCTTACAGCTGAACTGGAGAGTGAGAAAACAAAGTTTAAACAGTCGCAGAAGAAAAACCATGACTTGCAACTACAGGTATTGGAAGATTTTAGTATCTATATTCCCATGGTATTTAAATATAATATATCTACATTGTCTTAGTAGTGAAATAACTGTAAAACTGATTCTAACATTGTCTTAGTGAAATAACTGTAAAATGTGTGTGTGTGAGTTTATGTGTCTGTGTGTGTGTGAGTTTGTGTGTGTGTGTGTGTGGTGTGTGTATGAGATCAGATACTTTAGCTATCTTTTGTTAACTATGAACTGATTGTTTTTATATTGTAGATACAAAGTAATAGTTTACAGTCTGATGGCCACTCTATGCTGGGATCAACAATTAGTCTTCAGTCACAGTTCGTAGATGATAAGGTAATGCTGTTTGTAATCTCAATTTTAAAACATTGTTTTCTGTGAGTGTACAGCAGTCCTGTTACAGTTTAAACACAGGGTACTCTGATATAGCATGAAATCATTTTACAGGCGTGCTTGTTTTTCATTGTCAAGAGAGGGTGACGTTAAATCTAAGTGTCTGATTTTACATTAAATAACTGTTGTATTGACCCAATTACAGTTCTTGTTTTTATCATTTTTACAAATCTTTTTTCATTTGTTTATCATAAACATTAAGTTAAACATGCTTCTAAACAAACTGAGTTTACAGATTTGAATTGTCCTACAAATATGCAGCTGAGACGAAGAAAAGTGATGGTAAGTTTGTGAATAAGTGACCTACACTGGACAAAGTACGTGCTTGGAGGTCATTTATAAACTAGATATTATTATTTTTTATTTTATGGAAAGCTAGTGATGTGAGTGTTTTAGAAATGCAAATATTTTCAAAATATTCTGAGTTTTAAGGAATTTATAAACATTTTAAGGCACAATCCGGAAAACCCCAATATTGAGAAAATGGGTTGCAGATTTGACATTTACGATTAATACTTTTCAGTTTTTTTTTTTTTTATCTTAATAAAAATTATCGTGTTAAAAATTTATAAATCTAAACAAAATCAGTAGAACAAACTACAGTCAAAATTTTGAATTCAAAGAATTTTAACATATGTCTATTATAGAAACAAAACCCAGCACTATTAATGTTTACATTTGGACAGAATGACCCCATGTTTATATTTCTTTTTATTGTGAAATATTGTGTTCCATGACAAGTGCATTCTTTTGTCTAGTGAATGGGTCACGTGTTAGGGCTGTTGCAGGAATTATAAAATAAGACACATATTTGTAGTAGATTAAGATTCATTTCTCATGGATAGACACTGAAATAAACATTGTGTCTGTTAATACAGGAATTATCATATGAGACGTGGTGTCAGTAGTAGATTAAAATTCATTTCACATGGACAGACACTGAAATAAACATTGTGTCTGGTAATACAGGAATTACATGTATATGAGACGTGGTGTCAGTAGTAGATTAAAATTCATTTCACATGGTCAGACACTGAAATAAACATTGTGTCTGGTAATACAGGAATTATCATATGAGACATGGTGTCAGTAGAAGATTAAAATTCATTTCACATAGTCAGACACTGAAATAAACATTTAAAATTTACCACAAAATATGCATGTTGTAACCTATAGGCTATGACAATGTGTCAAGTCTAAATGTTCATGATTGTTAAATTATTTAATTGTTATACAAAAGTAAAGTTTGTTTTATTTAACGACGCCTCTAGAACACATTGATTTATATTTTATCATCGGTTATTGGA